>JAPMOQ010033694.1:2900304-2973064 GCA_026543055.1 Argiope trifasciata
ATATAGCCCGTTTTAAGTTTCAAGATAACAGAACGATTGCGTCGCTAAGTTCGCGAAACGTTAGTTAAATGGCTATCATCTTGAATAGCGGCAAAAAGCAAAAGTTTCCCTTGAGAAACACTCAACTTTCGTTTTTAAGGATTGCAATTAAAATTTTCTGAATTTTCACATCCAGAGTGTCTTCGAGGTAAAAAAAAAAACATTAATTCCTCGACCCTATTGTAATTTTCACAGACAAAATTTGATAAAATTAGTAAATATCTGACAAAAGTCAGAAGATTCCGGTTTTCGGTATAAAAAAAAGCAATTAATCCTGCTATATACTAATAAGGGACACACTTCTAAATTAAATGTCATATCTGATTTGATTTCAAAATTCGCAGATTCTGATTCAATTTTTTTCCCTTGGCAGAAAGAGTAATCATTATTTATTTTCCCGTCCTTCATTTTGATTTCAACTTAAGAAAATATGCAATATGAGATTTAGAGTATAGATGGTTATTAAATTTCAATTCTAAATAAATTAAATAAAAACATTTTTAAAACCACAGAGTTATAAGTGTGTTAAAATATAGATTATTTAAATTACTCTTTAATTTTCAATTTACAAATTATTATAAATTTTATCGAATCAGTTTTTTACAAATTCACTAGCAGGTGGCGCCTCTCATTTGAAATCAAAATGCAACTAAAACCAAACGTTTATGAAATAAATTCTGAAAATATAAAAATACCATATTGCTATCGTGAATACATAAGTGTACAAAATTTTACAATTCTTAGCAGGAAGTAAGTAAAAATCAATTACAAAATTCTATCTTTACAAACATGGAAGGAATCAAGAGAAATAAAAGTGAATAGAAAAAGGTAAGAGTGCCGAATACAATGAAACTGATTATTTGTAAACTTTTTTTTAAAAAAAGAGTTTTAAAGAAAATAGAAGGATGTAGAAGAACAAAGCTAAGCAAAGTTTCTTTTATTATTATTCTTACTTCAAACTGTTTCGGGTGATTAACTCAGAGTCAAAACAAATAAGAAGAGAAATTGCGATTTTTACTTTTGTCAATTTATACTTTATTTTCATTCTTCCGATCAGTTAAACCTAAACCAACCAGACATAACAACATCTCAACCGATATGGGTAGTTAATTCGCATTTTAAACATTAAAGAACAATACTTCCAACTATCTGCTACTGAAAAAACATTTAGCGACTTCTTTAATGGTGAGAATATAAAATTTTGTTTCATGGAATGAATGTAACAAAATTATCCATTAAAATGTCAATAAAAATTTTCCAGAAGGAAACAAAACCAAAAAATATACCGCAGATTTATGGAAATTGGTACTGAATTCAGTTAATATGGTGAGATTTTCTAATCTTCAACCAGACATACTTTAGATATTACTAAAGGCAGTAGGACAAAAAGGATAGGGTTTATGACAGGACTTCCCGAGCTAATCAAAAATATACTATCCACTTACCGATTACACTAGAGGTTTCGATCCAAAACACAAAAGAAATTTAAGTCGAGATCAATTAAGTAAAAGCATTGTTCTTACTCACTCAATTAGGAAAGCCATACTATACATTATATAATACGACTATAAAGAAGAATTCTTCGAAAGCTATTTTTTAAAATTAAACACAGTTCATCTTTCAATTTTGTTTACTACGATTCACTTACTTATAAGTGAAAAAAATATGACACGCTCTCAAGAGGGACGTCTTGTCTCTTAAGTTAAATCAATAAAGATTTTCGCTTTCACAGGGGCTAGCCATAAATTTAGACCAGAAAAAGCTTGATGTTTCTGGGGATTTTTTTAAATTAAGAAATTTAAAAGGGATTTTCTCTTAAGAATTTTTTTAATTTAATTTAGATTTCCTAATCAAAATAGAAGAAAAATATAAGATTCCAACCAAGGAAATACACACCTATTAAAATGCGTCAAGAATTTCTTTATGAACAGAATTTTTTAAAAAGATTTGCATATTTTTTCTTTATTTATATGGTTAAAAATTTAAATATTTTAAGATTTCCGCAAACTTTATGGAATCGTGAATGCATAAACTTTATAAAAAATGAAATTCAATTTATCAAGCGAATTTTAATGCTTGGTTTTAGAAGACAATAAATACTACACTCCAGATTATGAATCTTCTTAAAAAATAGGATTTCTGCATAGCTTACATTCAAGTGTATCATGAAATGTTAAAAGGATTCAAAATGAAAGTTATGCCCCCCCCAAAAAAAAATTCAAGACAACAATCGTAATTTAAATCTTTTTTAAAAACGGATACATCTTCATTACCCTCGGGAAAATAAAATATCTGCTATTCATAAATGTTGTCTAACAAGAGCATCGCTTCAAAATATAATATTGAATAGATTTTTTATTATTTTTAAGGATAAATTGTTTGAAGTAAAAGTAAATCGAAACAATAAAAAGTCTCAAATGTTAGTGGCAAGAGCCTCACCTCAAAATGCAATATTGCATTTTTCTTCCTTTAAACGATAAAAATTTTGAAGTAAATCTAAACAATAAAAAGCCCCAAATGCTTGTTCACAACCGAAGCATGGGAAAAGATTAGAGCAGAAGAGGAATACCTTGAGATCATAAAAAAGAAATGGCAACCAGTTATTCGTTCAAATAGCTAGAAAAGAATATCTATTATTCAAGGCTGGCATTTCTTGAACGTACATAAAAAAAGTTATACAGGTCTTCCAAGCGAAACAACTTAAAGGAAATCGGAACAGAATGCTCAAGACAAAGAATACCGATTGTGTGCAACAATAAATTTTACTGATAAACAATTAACTCGCATTCAGTGCCGTACTGAATTATACATTAAAGTTAATAACATAAAATGGATTTGTTTAGAGGTAAAAATAAACAATCCTTTTAAGCATAACAAAATTCTTTTTAACAAGTATATATATCACTGTCGTTATACCAAAATGTCGTATACCAAATACAATATACAGCAAAACGTACGAAATCTTGATACAACAGCTGGAACCATTAGAGGCATATGACACTTTGTGATAACATACAGCAATCGCACGTCACATAAAGCAACATGAGAGTAGATGAAAATAACCGACCCGAAAGTTTTGCCCCAATAAAATATTCTGAAAAATTCAACATGCAACTATTTTATATCAGAGTGACGATACGAGGTCTGGAAAAAAGTGCCCTGCAGTGAATGCGATTTGGAATAATTATTCTCGAGCAATTTTATTTTATTAAATAACCGGTTGGCTAAACTATAGTTCAACTGGATGGACGGTCTAAGCAAGAACTTATTTTTACCTAAACAAGAGTTAAACGAAAAATGGAGGAGGTACTTACACCTTTAATAGATAATGCACAGAAACATTACAGAAATATCGAATTAAAACAAAGTCGTGTGACTAAAAAAGAAAATGAATAGCAACATCTAAAAAGAATGACAAACAGAAACAGGTACTCTACGAAGAACTTAAGAACAAGAAGGCGTTATTTTTACTCACTACGTATCATTCCTCTGCGGACTAAATTTGATAAAAAAGAACCGTCTCGGGAAGCTGGAAGGCAAATGTAGATTCCTTTACACCTCTGTTACTATCTGGCAATATAGTTGATATCAGAAACAGTCAAAAGTAGGGCATAAAAATCTCCTTTTCAGTCCCTAACTTCTAAGATATTGAAGTTATGAAAAACTTTAAATACATAAGTTGTTTGTCTCAATAAGGCGCTAATATAGCTAATTGGATTTATTTTTCTATCTTTAATATTAAGAAAGTTATAGCGAAGTGAAAGTTTCAACTCACCACCATTTCCATCTACTTTTGAGCTAGATGGACCGTTTACGAACGCGCCCGAGATTTATGCATTTCTAACTACATATTCCAAGCAAAATCACTCTAGATATCCAGTTCACAAGATATTAGGGGCAAAGCATTACACGAATATACATAAACTGGTGAACGAAAGGTGGATTTTGATTCTAGGGTCCATGAGCAGTGAAGAATTGCAGAAATTTTCGTGGAAATTGCAAAAGGTAGTCTTCCTAAAGGAGTCTACCTAATAATAGGAGCTAGATTCTGAAATAATCAGTACAATAAACTGTGGGTTACTTTCCTCTCAATACACGCATTTAATATGTATGATCTTAGTGATGTCTAGGATCTTTGGACAGTGCCCTGGTGGTTAAAAATCTGATATATCCATGATTAATGAAATTTTTTACTATCTAAAGTTTATTTTTTAGTGAATACCTCTTTTACGAAGTTTAGTGTTTTTCATTTACATTTATTCATTTCGAATACAGCAGTTTTTCAAAAACAAATCTTGAATTCATTCAAATTACTTCAAATACGCTAGACTCTTTTTTTTAAAAAAAAAGCCCTGGGAAATTCACCGTATTTGTGAAAACATCAAGGGCAAAACTGTCTTACTCAAAAAGAAACGAAATGAAAAAGTTTGTTAGTGGTACAAGAATGCTCTTTGTTTCAGAAAGTTATTCGTATGCATCGGAAGAAAAAAGTGTTATTTATTTTATGTTGTTCTCTTTCTGTTTTTTAGCCGAAGAAACCAATCGTAGGAGAATAAACGATTGCCTAGTCTGAAAATTTTTCAGAACAGGGATAAAAGAAAAAAAAATGTTCGATTCATTCCGATTTTGAGAAAAAAGAAATGGCTAATACTTTTTGAACAGAGTAAAAAATAAGACACGAAAACTTTCAAAACTTCCGTTTCGTTTCAAATCTGTTTTGTACGTATACACAAAACATGGAAATTTCTCAATTTATTTTACAAAGACAACAAATGGGTGATATTTCAAACGTATTCTTTTAGAGTGTTTTTCTATTCTTACCCTTCCTCCCCTTTGAAATAATGAAGGCTATATTGGAAGTATTCACTGCGCTTTCTTTTCTTTTCCCAAAAGATAATTATTGATAATTCCGAACAAATGATGCTTAAGGAAAACAAACGATGCAAGCCAAAAACAGTGATGTTTTGAGCTAAACACTTCAGGAAAATAAATTTCCGAATGGTTTTTCCTAAACAATTACCGGGAAAGAAATATTTCTTAATAAATACAAGATTTTTAAAAAAATGTAACATAGAAAGATTTTTTTTATAAAAGGGGGGATGAACAAATTATATTACAGAGAGAGAGAGAGAGAGAATGAATGAGGTAATGTAATAAATAAACCGTGCAGTGAATTGTAATTAGAGATTGAAGCTACATAAAATTAACAGAATTAGTAAACAATTTAGACTCATAGAGGGAAAAATCAGCCCTTTTTTTATGAATAAGATGATGATAAATATTTGGTAAAAAAAACATTTTAAAGAAAATCTTGGAATTTTTTCAGCTAGCGAGACAACTGTGGGTTTTAGTCGCTAATTTATCCTTTTTTTTTTGTCCTCATTTTTTTTGTCCTTATTTTCTTATTATGGGCTTTATATTATATATATACATGTGTGTGTGTGTGTGTGCGTGCGTGTGTGTGCACAAAAATATTTAGACCGGAAATTCCTTTTTTAATCGGCTCTTTAACCAGTACACAAACGGAAATAAGAGTTCTTCTATTCAAATAAAAACAGTTTGTTAATTTTTATTAATATCCAACTTTCTCAATATTTTGCAAAAGTTTCTTGGTCCATTAGTTTTATGTTAAGTTTCGTATTACAGTGGGAAAAAAATGAAATACGTTATTTGAACCACTGCTATTATGTCTATTGAATGATATATGATATAAATTTACAGCACTGATTATCTAATCATTTGCATTCTTTTTTCGCTATCACGTTCACAAACCTAAGTATAGACAGACTGACAATCAGCTTTTCATAATCATGATCTGACCCAAAATTTTATACAGACCTACAAGTTTGGTAATAAAACATTTATTGTTGAAGGGATTTTTTTTAATATAAGGCACTCTAAGTACGAAATGTTTTACCTTCCACAGTTGCACAGTTTTTTTTTTAATTTTCCATATTAAATCAACAATATTTTATATAGTTATTTATATGAACGCTTGCAAGTATGTTCAAAAGGCTTTGAAGCTAAGGGAATTTTGTTTATAAACAGTGTTCAAATATATATCCAGAAAACTATGAATTAATTCCGAAGAGATTTCTACGTAACAGGAGGAAAAGATTAAGAGTCTATGAACTGTCTTATGATGGAAACCTAATAAACCACAAGCGATGTGGAGGAAATAAACTTTATTATAAATGGCTTTCAAAATTTGTTTCAGCAATCATTTGAGAATCTAGAAAATCCCACGAAGCTATGAGTGGCACGAAAATAAAATAAAAATCATTTAAAAACAAAGCAGTTGAGCTGAGTATGTCAAAAGAATTTGGTTTAAAGAGTCGAATAGTTGATAAGATCTCTTTCTGAAAACCGTGTGAACACATTTTAAAGTTTTTCTGGGCACTATTCATACTTTTCTTCGAAGGTAATTGTTGGACAAACACGTTTAAACACCCAAGGCAAAATGTTACCCGAAATATCTGCCATTTTGTAATTTAAAATCATTCCTGAAATTTACTTACATTATCTTGCAAATATTTTTTGCATCATTTGCTTTCTTCTACATTTTTAAATCCCCACACATTTTAACCACCATCTTTTTAGATGCATCATTCTCTGGAGAAGGCATGATTAATCTTTAGATCACGTTAAAAATTTTATACTTTCCAGAAAAGAAGTAAAACTATGATGGCAATCTAAGAAAGAGTCAACTTTAAAAGTAGAAAGATCCAGTAAAGTGACAACTACAGTTGCTATATTTCTTTATTGTCAGTCTTAAGAGGCACCACAGGGATAAAACACCACACTAGTTTTTTAAAACTATGAAGAGGAAGAGTACTTCACCGTAATCAATAATAAGTTTAAATACAATGAATGGTACGAAAAATTAATACCATGTCTCGGATGCCCTTTAACCGTAAAAAAAACCACAAATGATGTCAGGGGGAGAAATAATCATATCCCCTGGGGAAACTTATCTTCGCTACAGCATTTGGGAGAGTATAATCTCAGTTGTACAACAGAACGTATAATAGTGACATCCGATTGCTCCCCAGCGTACTGCATTTAATAGCTTTATTTCTCAACAATATGAAAAATCACGCCTGTTCTCAAATTACCAAAGGACATTTGGGATGTTTAAGTGTCCGGGATATTTTTCATTCATATTCTTGATTATTTAGGACTTAATTTGTTTTGAAAGCTAAAAAAAAATTCCGATTGTAGAATCCAACTTGAGGATATCATCAAAATTTACCGAACAGTTGATTCAATTTTTTTTTCAGCCTCTACTTTATATTTTCCAAAAATTATGAAGTGAGTATATTCTGTTGTTTCGATATTAACAAGAATTTATCACTAAATTTATTACGGGCTCATACAAATGACGAATGCTTCAGGAAAGGGTCTGTGTAATGACAGAGCGTAAATCTGTCAACTATCTTACTCGGGTAGTAGCACCCATATTATTATCTACAGCGACTAGTGATTTTAGTTTACCCGGGCGCTTCGACAAGACGGGGATTTCTTTGTGGTTGTGCTTTCCAAATGCCCCCTTCCCTTTATTGTTAGATACCAAAAATATTTCACAGAAATTTTCTATGTTTCTCCAGATAATAAATTAATGCATTAAATTATTTGTTAATTCAAAATAACCACATATTGCTTTAAATATTTAAAATTCTAGCATACAATATATAAATGTATTTATATCTTTACCCCTTTTTAAAAAGAAATAATACCTGTGCATACAGTTTATGGACACTAAGTAAGATATATCAACTTTTAAATAAAAAAATTTTGCATACCTTGCAGAATCCGTTTAAATCACTTTTCGAACTAACGACTGATTTTGAAATTAGACGTATATTCTTAAGTTAGTAATGCTGTACATTGATTAGGAATTATTCAGTAAAACAAGGGTGTTTAGCTCTCAATTAGCTCAACTGAGCTATATTTTAAACCTAACGAGAAATTCATTGGCATCAATCATGCCCATTAAAAATACATTAGGTAGTAATGCCAAAAAAAAATAAGCTGAATTACCTTCGGCTTGTTGTTTCTTACTAACAATTATGAATTGATGGATGAGCATCAAAAGTAAACTTACTTATACATAATACGGATTTGAAAAATCTTTCTTATATTTTGAAGCATACAAATTTTAAGAGGAAATTAATTTTATTAAAAAATTTACAAAAGTAAACTAATGCATTCATATGATACTAATTAATGTTTGAGTCAATGAATAATGTTTGATTTACTATTAATTAATGTTTGATTTAATTTTTGAGGAAAATTATGTTTCCATTACATAAAATACGTTTCAGGATTGTTTATTTAAACTAAAATAAACAACCCAAAAAGTATTCTTCCATAGAACAATCAGACGCTACTTTTGAAGAAAGAGCATTTCTCTACTCTTTGGAAAGAATTGTTTGAAGTAGTTTTTTAAACTATGGGCTGTGATCCTTTACAGAGCCACATTCAGCCAGCTCCTTCAATATGTGTAAGCAAAAATAATTTGGAAAGTCATCTTAACTCAAATCTTTTTTCGCCGAATAAGTAGTTTCAAATGAATCTATCTTTATTCATCATTAAGCTTACTTTCTTATTTATTTTTTAATTATGAGAACGGGATTATTTGGTAAAAAAAAAGCACGTCTTTAATTCTCTTTAATTTTATTGTGCCTGTCTTATATTTAATTAGATTGTGTTCCGACTTTTAATTTAATTGTGTTTTTAAAAATTTTAAGTTTTTCTCCTAATTGGGTTGCGAAAAGGTTAATAGGATTGCAAAACTTTCAGATCGCTTTCTTTCAAATTCTTCTTACAGAAAAAAATAATAAAAATATCTGGATTAAAAAGATTTTATCAAATGTGCTGGAGAACTATTTGAAATTTACGTTCATTTTATTTACATGTGTTGATGTATTGTGGTTTTTATTTTTCAATCATTTTCAAATAAATAAAAGAAGACTTAAATTTTTCCTCCCAGAAAGAGTTTACATGGGGGGGGGGGGAGAAATTGAAGATGTTTTATACGTATAATAAAGCAAGTTTATGAAAGAGTTTAACCTTTAACAGACAATTTATTTTCTAGTAATGGTACATTAAAATATTTGATATTGAGATTAATATTAAAAAATATTCATTTTATCGAATAATACTGATTTAATTTGTGAATTAATTTGATTAATTAATTTTCAAATCAAGCCACTTCAAACGTGTTTTGAGAAAAAGATTAAAACATTTGGGTTTTTATTTTATCGAAAAATTTGATGAGATCTCAAAGCCAAATTTAACTTAAAAGTTAAATAATGGCACGTAACCATCTCACGATTAATAATTTATTATTAAAATTACATAATGAGGCTAGTGTTTACTCATAATTTTTGTGATAACAGGAGTTTAAAAAAATAACAGCTCTGATAATAGGTGGAAAAAAAAATATAATTGGCATTATATCGAGAAGGTAACTTATAAAGAAAAGATTAAAGTAGCGTGTCTTAAAATAGTGCCTATGGCTCTAAACAAAGTTGCCACATGTTGAATATGGTTCAAAGTTTTATCACCCAAAATACAGATCCATACCAAATTTTGAATTAAATGCATCACTGGGTTGATCATTTATACATTCGCTTGCATGTAAACACGCTAACACAGAATTGAGACGACTTAAGAAAATGATATGTATTTAATCTTGTAAGCAAAATTATAGTCTCTTGTTAAGTTTTTGTTTTAATCTATTGACAGAAAAGCATCCAAAAAGCATATTCTATCGGTATTAACAATCATAAAACGCCTATGTGAGAGACTCTGAAAATAAAAATCGGAGCATTCATGAAGTTGACGATGGTGCTCGAAGCCCACAATTTCTATGCTGAGGAAAGAAGAACTTAGGAAGTATGCGACAAAGCTTCGAAGAGACCACTTCCAATGGTTAAAAATTTGTGTCAAAATGTGAGAGAAGGAATACACATGATAGTCCTCAGATTATTGCAGAAAAGGTATAGGGAAGATAAACTGGTTGACTCTAAACGGTTTTTTACCATATATCTAGATAAATATTATAGTTTACAAGTCAATACAAACTCTCAATATCGGTTTATTTAAAATTTATTTTTTAATATTGTTAAAAATTTTAGGAAAAAAACTATAAATTTTGTTTTTTAAATATTTAAGTGATATGTCCTTATAAGCCCTTTAGATGAAACAGTCATTCACTCTGAGCTCTTATTGTGCAGTTAGCCATCTCCGCTAAGTAATACTAAAAGAGAATATGTGTATTTTATTAAATTGCATTTTGAAGTATTTCAGGACATACCGTTTCTTCTAAACATATTAAATATTCCATAAATTTACTTTGATGTGGTAGATTGTGCACATGAAATGATTTTTTAGAAACTTCGAAATTTAATTAATTAAAAAAAACAAATTTTGTCGTTATTTTTTGTGGTAATTTTTGAAAATAATATGGTATAAAAAATTTTCATGCTATCAAAATTCCAAAAAGAATCTTTTTAACTGTATAGTTGCCGTTTTCGTGCATGTTTCCATTAACTGTGACTTGTAAAAGCAATTTTCAACGGTGAAATTCAAGTCAAACTTATTTTATTGTTCTGTCATATCTTTAAATCGGTTTTCTTCTTCTGTTGGTAAAGATTATTATGTATCAGATAACTTTTTCAATCGAGAATTCAATTTACTTTTAAGTTATGAAAAGGCAACAGATGATTTTATGACTTGCAGTTATTGTATTTTTGATCTCCTTTTAAGTGGTTTTCAGGATAGACCGATTGTTTTTATTTCAGAAATAAATCTGCCACTTGATATTTATTATGTTATATATTATTTAAGGGATTTTCCTGATTTCTAAAGTCTTAGATATTTTTAATTTTGTGTTTCATAAAAAAAAATGGCCACTTTGTGTCAAAAGTACCTATAAATATTAATTTATATATTTGGACTGGTACAATATAGCTAAATTAAAAGTAATAAAAAGTGTTGCATCATATATTTCACAGCAATTTAAACTATAAATAATTTGCAAATTATCAATGCCGCAATATTTCTTTTTTTATGTGATATTATGAACACATAATAATTTATATTTAAAGCGCAAGGCTTTATTTATTTATTTATTTAGATGCTGTGACTTGTTTTTTCTTCTATCTCTTTATTTTCTAAATATGATAGGACATGGATTTCATAAAATCACACATTAGTTTAGTTTCAGGGTGAAAACCTAAGCAACAAAATTTATTTTTTAGTCTTGCATTTTAAGTTGCCGAAATAGTTACTTTAATGTTAGCTGAGTAATGTGCAATTTTTGTAATTTAAAATAAATTTATACTCGATCAGAATGATAGCTAACCGTAAATAAATCTCATGTTTTTTAGAAAATCATTCTACATACCTCTTTATTCTAAATCGTTAACTTCATTAAATGAAAAACGTGCATCATATTTTTTACGCACCAAGATTTAATTGTAGTACATTTTTGTACTTTCTTTCCCATTTCCCAATTTATTTTTTGTAGTAATTTAATGCTTCAGTGTATTAAAAATTAAATTTAATGACAAGAGCAAAGTTGAATTACATCACGAATAAATACAATAAATTGATAAGACAAACCAGCTGATAGCCCTAATTTGTAACATATAAATTATATTAACCCTCAAGAGAAGCACTATCGCTGCTGCGCGATCCAGAAGCACTGGGTATGCCATACCCGCGTGTCTTTGATTAATAATATCTTTCGATCAAATTGTCCGATATAGAATTTTGTTTTTTTTTTAATTTTAAAGCTTAGACAGTGTAGACTAAGAATATATCCATAGAATTGTCATAAAGAAAATATTATCTTGAATAATATAGAAAAAAATCAACATAAACCCTTAAAATGAGGTGTTTTATTCAAATTACCATATCTAGGCAGAATTTATAGATAAAAAATTTTTCCCGACGGCATTTGAAAGGGAATTAAATGTACTTTTAGATAGTTATTTCGTCATTTAACTGTAATTGATAAAAGATATTTATTTAGTTAGGTAAAGTTCAGTGTTTTTAGAATGATATTACTTAATTAAAAAATATGGATTCATTATTCTTTTATTAATACAAACATTTAAATTACTTTATAAAACTTATATTTTAAATGGATTGATGCTACAAAAAATTAAGAATATAACTTCAAGCTACATTTTTCACAAATTTTGGCTGTATGTTCTTTACACATTGGAATATCACATTTTAAACACTTATAACATGTTTTTCGGTCTAATGAACTGGGACAAAATCCACATCGCTTATATTTTTCTAGTTTATTAATAACTATAACTAAAACTTATTAATAACTAGTTTTAAAATAACAAAATACTGACGCTACAACAGCACTGGGTAGCGCATACCCGTAGACTGACTACGGCCGCCTATATTTTAGTCCGTATTCACATCTCAAGATAACTATGGTAGGGAATCTGTAGTGGGGATAGTAGAGATTTTTCCCCTAGGCAAAGTCACCTTCTCATTGTAACCATTTCTGAAGGAGAAATATTTTTAATTTACACCTGGGTATCCCATACCCAGTGCTTCTCTTGAGG
Source organism: Argiope trifasciata (assembly GCA_026543055.1). Taxonomy (NCBI): domain Eukaryota; kingdom Metazoa; phylum Arthropoda; class Arachnida; order Araneae; family Araneidae; genus Argiope; species Argiope trifasciata. Next base: position 2,912,943 of record JAPMOQ010033694.1, read on the forward strand.
GTTAATTCAAAAAGGCTTATTATACTATTATTTAGATTCAACAGAAATGGTAGTCTTAGCTATTTCTCCATTAAATGGCAAGGTGTGGGTGATATGCAAATTGTATTTTAAAAATACAGGAAAGGCACGATTAAATATTTGATGTAGGTGCCATTTATGTAAGAGCACCATTTAAAATACCACTGATCGAATTGTACTAATTCCTATTAAAGAGTTAAAATCGTCATTTGTATGCAAAATATAATGTATTTACAATACATTCTCTAAATCACAGGAAAGTAAACAAATCACACCGAAATTAATTGATTCTTCCTCTACACTTCAGTGACTGCAAGTACAGATCCATTATAAGGAGGGCTTCCCAACAGGCAGATGCAAGCATTTTTACGACAGCTAAATGAACATCCCCACTCCAGCCTCCTCGCCCAAATTTGAGCAAAAATGTTGACAGTCAGGTTTTGGCGCCCCTCAAAATAAGACAGTATCACGATCGCCTACGCCTCAAACCGGCTCGGCGGGTGCTTCTCCACACAACAAGCCAATTTAAATAACTATTAAAAAGCGAATCCATCCATCCTCCCCATGCCACCACAAGGGAAGGGCCCTCGAAGGAAAATGCAACGGTTATGGCTCACAAAATGGCGATAGCGCTAGTCCTAACGTATCGGCTTTTCTTCTCCTCCCCTATCAGAAAAAAAAAATGAGTAAAACGTATATAAAAAGATATTTTTTAGCTTCAGCACTGTTTAACCACACAGCTGCTACCAAAATAAATATTTCATTAACTATTTTTAGTGATATATAAATATTTCATTAACTATTTTTAGTGATATATAAATATTTCATTAACTATTCAACGTAAGTTTAACAAATATTAAAAATAAAATAAAAATGAGTTGTAAAAAATATCCATTTCTATACAGAAATAAAGAGTAACAAAATCCTTTAAGATAGCGATTTTAATCAATTGGTAAATGAATTTTTTAGTGCTAAAGACGTACATGCATTATGAAAATTATTTTCATAAAAATTGACTTCCACTAAATGATTTCTATGTACAGCTCATCACTGACAATACGTGGATTTTTTAAGGGGTGTGACTTCTGTTTGCAAGAAATCTGTTTTAATTAATAAGACATATGTAATTTTATTTATTTATTAAAGACTACCTTAATTTCACAGTTAAAAATTGAATAGCAAAGATGTTTCAGAATAAATGATAAAATGGCAAAAGTGGCATTTTTTATTCATCGTTATTGTACGCTGTCCAAGAGACCAAATTTACGACCCATAATGAATATGTATATGATCCAGTAAACATAGCATAAAACTGACAAAAAATCCGTAGCTTAATTTCTTAAATTACTAAGTTACATAATTATTATTAATGTACTATTTACTTATTAATCGATTACTAATCGTGTTGCATCGAAGCAAAATTCAATGAAGTTGGGATGCTTAATTTCATAATTATTAGCAGTCATATTCAAGAAAATAGGTATATGAAGTTATTTCTATTTTAGAAAATAAACATCAGCGTGATCAACACCTACTAAAAACAAGAAATATTGCTCACAGACATCAAATTTTAGGAGATGTTGGCATCAGCAATTATTTTTACTTATGCTCGGAAGTAAGCCTGGAGTCAGATTGCTAGCATTCATCTTGGATCAGTTTGAAAGTAGACACAGCATACAAGATATTATTTGAAATAGAAAAAAAGGCGGTAGTGGAAAGATGCCACTTATTAGGAAATATACACTAAAATTATCGTTATTAATTTTCTTTTTTTTTTAATATTGTATTGTCGAAATAAACTGATATTTCTATAAAAATTAAAAATGTTTTTTACAACGCTTTTTAATGACTTCAACCATGCTAGTAATTGATTTTTTACACCTTGATGTTGACAAACAATCGTTATTGCTTAATAATAAGATGCCCTTTTTATTTCGAATGCCAACCGAGGTTTCAACTTTAAAAAGCAATTTAACAATAAAATTTCAAAAACAAATTGATAAATTGAAAATTACAATTCTATCGCGACGAGCCCCAAATTTATATACTAGGAAATGCTTTCAAAACTAAAAGCACATTATAAAAAAACCAACTACATTGATTAGAATAAATAGATTATCTATTTTATGTTGTTTCCAGCTTCAGGGCACATCAACTTAATCGATGGAGAAAGGTAGTGGAATTATTAAATTAGTAAACAAATTAAATAAAGTAAACGGAATGAATGAAAATGCAATTAGATTTAAAACAAAAAAGCTCAGAAACGAGATTAAGCTGCAGTTTTATAATAAATAGAAAAAGTGAATAGTGAAAAAAAAAAACAATATCGCATCTGACTAAGCAATTTTAGCGAAATAAGATAATCTCATAAATATAATAATAACGAAATAGATAAATAATAATAACGAAATTATATAATCTAATGGAGATAAATTTATAATGACTGATTAAAAGAGTATTATAAAATATTTTTTAAGCTAAAACATGACTATTTTATATTACAAGAAGCATACTGATTTTTATTGCTAGAATTGAATAAGGAGATTTCATGAAAAGACGTCAACACTCAACAATTTTCAAGTATAATTTTGAAGAGCAATGCTTAGGGTCATAAAGGAAATGTAAATTTAACAGCAAAAATGGATATTGCAGTGAAGAAGGGCGCTAAAATTATTCTTATGAAATTGTAAAATAAAATTCGAAAACTGGCAGAACTTTTTCGGAAATGGTGATGATTGGTCTGTATGAAGCCATAAAATTTAGAGGTCAGGGTCAATTTTGGAGCGATCTTAATGACAGAGAAACTTGAGTTTGAGATTATAAGAGGTTTTTCAAAAAAATCTGTATTAAAAAAATCGTATATAAGAAAACAACCCATAGGAATGATAAAATAGAAATAAAATTAATGATATTATATAATTTCTATCCATAAATAAAGAGTGGCAAATATAATTTATATATATATATATATATAAAGAAATTTTTTTTTCAGTCACAGGATATGGTTCCTTCAAAATCCTAGCTTTTAAACTTTCCATGTTTCAATACCATTTCCCAGTCATAGAACAATATTAATAATTAAATTACACTAAACCTCTGTTCTAGTTTCTTAGTCGAAAAATGTTTCGCTCAAAATCTATGAACGCAGCGGATAATTTTTTCAATAACTTAATTTAAATTGTAAATGTTTATTAAAAAGAAAGTAAGCTTTAATCAGAGACTTGTTGTAGTGACTAAATTTCTTCAACGAGGACAAATTTAATATGTAAGACCCCATTTTCAAATGACCGAAACCCCTACATTCTAATTCGAATATCTAGTACAATTTGTAATAAATAAGCTTCATACGAAGATAACAGGATAATAAATGCAAAGGTTTTGAGAAAGTTCTCTAATTAACCTGTTCGAGATCTGAATAGCCAATTACTTGGGAAATCCAATTAATTCGTCATCCTGATCTCAGTTATAAGCCTTTCAGTTTTAGATAATTTGCAACAATTCGATGCAGCAAAATACATTAACCACGTTTAACAATTAATCAAAAATATATGCATTACCCTATTTTCCTCATCAAATGGTTTAATTAATATCGTTAATTATTAATAAAGTCAAAGCATCCCTTAAATTGCCCATTATATGGTTTCGGTGAATTATAAATCATCTGCTCGATCGATATATTAATTCTAAATTCTCTTTAAAGCTGGGCGAATTCTATCAGAGAAGGACCTCTTCATTTTGGACACTGGTCATAACAGAAAGGTATTGGAAAATGCTAAATATTTCGATATGTATGTAGTATATTTTCAATGTGAATTCAAGATTTAAACCTGAAGAGTTACTAAAATGTTATTCACAACAAGAACAATGATTTAGAAAGCGCAATAGACTTAAATAATACATAAAAATATTTGGTGCTATTTTAAATGTAAAGCAGCGCATTTTTTAAGATGCAAAAACTTATCAGAAGTTGATTTTTAGCTCGTAAAGAAACCAATGTCGTTTTATTAAAATAATGACAAAAACAGTTTATTTACAACAAAACCTTAAGAAATATAATAATCACATAAAATACGATAGAAATAGATGCGTATGGAAATCTTTCGTAATGTTCTGCAATTCTAAATTTACAATATAGTTCAATTTTCGCCCATATTTTGGAATTATAAAGGTGATTCATGGAAAAATGAAAACATAGATAAACAGCAACAGTCACAAATTATCAAGATACCGTCTTTAAATAAGTTACGTAGCAAAAATTTAACTGTTACCCCCCATGCCGACTGGTACAATGAATACAACTAGTACAATAATAGAAACTATTTCAGACAGCATTTTCTTACCCTCACTACACCATGTAGAAGAAACTCATTTTTTTTTCTACGCCGGCGCGAGACGGGAAATTGGTGGGTACTCATAGTTTTTCCCTATGTAAAAAAGTAGCATGCGTTTCCTCCCGTGTTCAAATGAGGATTAAAAGCTTTAAAAGGAAAATTGCTTTGGGCTGTTAAAGAATTGAAATATGCCGAACGAAATTAAATAAACTTGCGATTATATCTATATACTAAAATATTGGGATGCTACGATTAGCATATTTCATTTTTAAAAAAAACAAACGCCACTGCTTATTACAGAAAAAAATGAGACTTTTATACCTAAAATTGTAGTTAGAATTGCAGTTAGTATTTTAATTTAGCAAACGATAATTGTTTTAAATCTTTCAAAAAACTAATTGTGGTATAGAAGTTGTAGTTATGAACTGTTAGTACAGTTAATAATGATTAAAAAATCCAATTAAGAGTAAAATTAATTCAAATAAAAAATAATGGGAATATAGTTTGTTTATATTAACGGCTCGTTTTAAAGCAACGCAAGAATTATTTTGAAATGATGTCATAGTTTTGGACAGAGGCATGAGCTGTCCTCTTGATCTCAGTAACGTACTAATCGCGTTTGAATCACTACATACATTCGGATGGTGATGTTATTCTATCGTTTCGCATACAGATACTATTATGAAATCATTTAAATGGTGAAAGATACCTATCATAGAAATAGGTATACCATGGAAATATTTTTAGATGCAAGAAGAACTGCGGAAAATTGATAATACTTGGAGAATAATTTAAGTTAAAATTTTGGAAGATGCTTTTAAGTTCAGTTTCATGCGGGTGATATTTTATTGTGAATTGCTTTCTTGTTCTAACAAAGTCTATATGAGTACACATAGGTCTGCACCCATGGTAACGTGACAGTTTTGTTCTGAATGAGCTTTGGCCAAAAGTATGTGTTGAAGTTTTTTACGCATTCCGTTTTCATTAATGTACATTTATTAATTTGGATCATTAAAACGAAAGTCAATCCTCCAATTGCAAAAAAGTAATCTTTGCGATCTTTAAAACCAAAACAATGTGTGAGTGACAAAGTCAAAATAATTCTGCAATAAAATGTTTCCTGGGTGCTTCCATCCTAAGAAATAGTTCTAATATATCGGTATTGTCATAAGTTAGAGTTTAGTTTTTTAGTTCTAATTATATTAACGTCGCGTTTTAAAGTAACACTAGGGCTATTTTGAGACGGAGCTCGTAATTTTGAGCCGTGGTCAGATGACCAGAATGACACATGAGCTGAAACCCTCAATCGAAATTTCCACATCACACCAACGGGAGAACGTTTGACCCTGTTGGATTTAACGAGCACCAGATCCGCTTACACGATGGTCCTTCGATGGAATAGGGTCTCGAACCTGAAACCCCCTCTGTTCCGAAGCCAATACCTTACCACCAGGTCTCAGCAATGCATAAGTTATAGAGAAAGAAATGAAGAAAGAAAGAAAGTGGAAGGAATATTACTTCCTCGACTATGTATATAAATGTTTAAATAGCTACATTTTCCTTCTTCGCTTCGCATTATAAGTTGTAAAGTTCTACTTTGTTTTCTTTTTTTTAGAATGAAAAACTTATATAGATTAACTTCCTTTATAGTTTTTATATTTGTATTGAAATATAAAAAATATTTCTGAATTTCTCAGAAAACAGCACAGGAAAAATCGACAGAGGTAGAAATTATTTTGGAATTTCAAAATTCATCTATTAAAGAACAACCAGATTTGGTAGTGCTTTTTTAAAAAATGTCGCGTATCTGGCTCGTACAAATTAAAAAAAACTTAGCATTTATATCAGTAGTTAATCAAAGTTGATATTAATTTGATATGAAAAAAACACTCGACAAGCATAAATATTCACCAATGTCCTTTCATGAGTTGAAAAAATAAGTGTCCTAAATAAGATGTATCATCTATAAAAGAAAATAAATAAATAAATTCATAGGTCAAATCGTCAAATAAAATATTTACGAACAGAAGAGATTGAAAATACGCTAAGATAATTGAAAACAATCATTAGCGTCATTGTAAGAATACCATTTGCAGGTTATATCATCAAAAAAAGATGTCTTCAAATGAAGAGATTGAAAGCGTATAACGACAAGAGGAGAAATTACTGGCGTCATTGTATAAAATATCATTCCAATGTTAAAGGTTAAAAGAACACTTTTTTCTCATATTTTTTTCACATGTCCATAAATTTCAAATCTCTAGCCTGGCACATTTCTAAATGAATTTTTATTAAAAAGATTTATTGGCGTACTTTCATCTTCAATTGCTTTCTTGTGATTTCTAAGTCACGCAATATATGGAACAAATGCACCATAAAAGCTTTATCATGTTAATGTAAGTGAAAATAGCAATTCTGTTTTGAAGTCAATGTTCAAAAAAATCTTATTCTTTTAGTCGCAATATTAATATTGCCAAAAGCATGGAAAAGGGAGATTCGATAAAACAAATTTGTTTGAATATCGGTATAAAAAACACTGTTACAAATTATGATTAGATTGATTTTTAAAAAAGCTCATTTAAATTAATAAAAAGGTTTCTAGGAAATTAAACTGGCGTTGAAAATAAGTCATTTAAAAAAATTTTAGAATGATATGAAAATGAGTTTCATACAATAAAATTATTCGAAGATACTACAGAAAATCTTTACAATTTCTATAAATATTTAATTCCTTAAAACTATATAGAAAAATTTTGAAAAACTCTTTTGTAATGTGCATTCATTATCTAAAAATGAATCACTTGCTAAATTTGAGAGCTCCAGATGGAACGGTCTGTTCTAAGAACATTTCGTTTTGTGCATAACAAGCGAGATTACATCTCACAATTAACCAAAAGTATGCAGCTTAAAAACATTATTTTGCAAAAATAAAGGAAAGAACGTTGAGATGAAACGGCCTCTAAAGCAAAATGCAACTGACGAAATAGAGCTGAAATCTACAAATGATTCACAAAAACTGTTTATTGCTGCCAACTCTTAACTGGATTAGATTAGATTTAATTAGGGTAGGGTCCATTAGGAGGGCCATTATCAGCGAAGAGAGAAGGAAAAATCGGTTCAGATCTTTTTATATCCCATTGCTAAAAAGCGAATCGTAGTTTTGAGAAGCAAAGACTAAAGGTTACGTTTTCACCAAAAAAATAATTTGAAGTTGATGAAAGAGCAAAGATAGATTTAACCAAATGATAACGTAAGTGAGGAAAAATGAGGACAAAGCTGCAATAATCATAGAAAAAAAGGACACAATGGGCCCATTAAAGAAAATTCGCATAGAAATTGAGCTAGCTTCTGCAGGCCTGAAACATTTAACATCGGAATTCAGGTCCAGTGAAATTCCAATTATCTGGATTAATTGGGAAAGTCACAGTAGCTGAACTAGCAACTCAACAGCAAATGAAAAAACTAGTGTAAGTTGACTCTTCGAAACTCTTGCTCACTTTTTAATGTAATTGTACATTGCCAACCAGATTAATATTAACGAATAATAATTACGAAAGAGATTATCATATCTTTGGTGATTTTTTAAGCAAATAGTCTTAGGGATGCGATTATTACAGAAAAGCTAGAAAACAGAGTGTGTATTTCGGATGCTTTTTTCCAATCAAATAAAACCAAAATATCCAACACAGAGCTACATATAGAGTCACAAGATTGGATACCAAATTTCATATATTTAAGAAATTTCATATTTGATTTAACGCATTTAAGTTCTTGTGAAAGTACCTTACAGACGGTCAACCATTTGATGGTTCAATTTTGAGGCGTATCTAAACTTTAGATTACATCAATGTAGCTCTCTCTTCGTTTGTAGTTACTGCGTTCATTTATATTCAGGCAGCTGAATAGACAGATTTCTTTTAAATATATTTCGCTCAAAATTTTACAGAAATCTGCAAATTTAGTGTTAACATCAAATAGCAAATTTCATCTGTCTAGCTCAAAGGTATTTGTGAGTTGCGCTCACATACAGATACGATTCCAAAAATGATTTTTTTTTTTTTCTATTCAGTGAAGTCAGAGAAATTCGTCAAAATATCGAGTTCGAATTTTTGTTGATTTAAATACTTCTTCTTTGCATACCTCGGGTATGAAAAAGTAAAGGATATTTCTTACGTGAAGAAAAGAAATTTCTTTATATCATGATGATGAACATGCAGTGTTTACATTTTGTATGCCTGCATATGGTATTAAAATATCATTACTCGAACACGTCAGTTAAAATCGGCTATTTTGCTTTCTTAACTCTTTTTAACGGTAAGCAAGTTGTACCTCTTCTCATGGTATTAAAATATTGTTGCTTGAACTGATTCAGTCAAAGCCAGGTGTTTCTTTGCTTTTTTGAAGCTATACGAGAAATATTTACGTAAATATTTTTCGTGAAATCAGTTGGTTATGCATTGATTCACCGAAGATTAATTTCCAATATGGTTTTAAGAAATTTCTAATGGGTTTGCTTTCAAAGGAATAAGAAAGAAACGGACCCAAAAGGGAGTAAGAAAGGAGAGGAGAATTCGTTTGCTACACATACAAGTGATAAAATGGCAATCGGGACGTATGACTGTTTCGTTACTGGGACAGTATATGGCACTCAAAGCATGGTACCTCACATCAGTTTTTGCCCTTTCATCATATTTCAGTTTTAAAAATGACATGCACGCAATAATATTTTGTCACCATGACATATCCTTCGATTAGTTTGGGCTCCTTCCATCGTTTCTACGCCAGTGAAATAGATAGAAAAATTCTTGTTAAATATAAAAAGTCGTTTAATTGAAAAGAACACCAGACATGGATAGAATGAGTCTATAAGGTAATATAGAAAAAAATTTAACTATTTCATTTTTAATTAAAATTTAGATTGCCCCAAAAGGTTGCTAACTAAATTTAACGAGTGGTCAGATAAACAGTTACGTCATTTTTAAAATAGAACATAGCCATAAGCGCAAAGAGTGACTGCTATTGTAGGTGCTTTGCCAGCGAATTAAATAAAAGAATAGGATAGAAATGATGAAATGAACAATACAATTTAATGGAATACAAATTTACAGTATGATGATAGGAATAAAGAACATACTAAATATGCAAAGCTTAGATGTTAATATTAATATATATATATATATAGAAAAATGTCACATAGAAAAGTATTTCCTCTGGCAAAAACCTTGACTTTATATTTCAATTTCAGATATGTCTCATCATATGACAAATTATTATTTTCACCTTGGAGGAAATGAAAAATTAAAAACAGAATAAAAATAGTTATAAACTGAAAAAATGTATCAGTCCAGTCCACTTCCAGTCAGCATCGACTTTAGAACTACACAGGAATATCCAGACTGACAGCATCAGAGACCGAATCGAATAATAAAATAATTTAGGGTCTTCCATGATAAAAAAATAAGCAGGGTCTGTGGACCAGAATATAGTATAAAGAGGGAATGATTTTGATGAGATGATAACTAAGAAACAAGCAGGAGATTTTTAATGAAATAGTAATCATCCAATAATTATTAAGGCCGAGAGCAGTAATTACAGTAAAAAGAAGAGCTACTTTCTCCAAGTCTTAAAAGTTGTGTCAAGTGAATGAGGCAAAGCGCAGACGGATGACTTTCTGTAGCAAAACTATTTTGTCTCTCCTATGTATTCTATATAATTATACGTGGAACCACATGGACGTAAGATCCAGTCTTTTTGTTGTTGTGTCTTGCTCTTGTTTAGCTTTGTTTCAAAGGCAAAAGTTACTAGGGCGAAAAAAAAAAAGCGACTATAACGAATAGATCCGTAATAAAAAGATATCTTTAGATTTAAGAATCCAAACTAATATTATTCTTGTAACCTTTAACCGTCTGATGACAAATTTTTTATATGTTTAGAATTTTATATTTATTTATATATATAATACGAAAAAAATCCGATCTGAATTTATTCGATGACTTTTTTTTTTTTTTTGCAAAGCAAGACAAATAGGCCTCCATACCAATAATTTTTATTTAAGCTCAAGTTTCGAAAATTTTGAAATATCCTGCTTTTAATGATAAAAATAATATTTCAGTAATGCGAAACTGAAACTACTCGAATTAGTGAAATTAATTAATTCAATAATGAAACTACTCAAATTTCACTATTTCAAGGGATAACATTTAAATTCAAATGAAGAACAATTGGATTTAAAAATCTATTATAACAGAAAATAAGGTTTACAATAAAGTTTTAATTATAGCACTTAAAAACAAATAATCTATAAAAAATGATGACATTTTAACAATTAAAAAATAATTTCCAGAAATAAGAAATGTCAATGAACGAATAGTATACAATATATCAAAACGCTATATTTAAAACTTATGTATAATAAGAATTTCGAATAAATAGTTTATTTTGCATCTAATAAAGTGAATTTTTGAAAAAAAGGCTGGAATTTTTTGTTCTCTTTTAATTAAATACATTGTACACTAGTAAAACCTAAGAGTGAAGTGAATTAAGGATCTCAAGTAGCCATTCCATTACGACTAGTGAAAGCCCAAAGTTTGGGCACACTTCATTTATAAAAACTATTAAGAAATAAAAGCAATATTTTGAAGTTTTTAATTTCGATTCCAAATTTGTCAAAATAAATAGTGACTTTAAAACTATCCTATTCAAAAGGCCTACGGAAAAAATCGAATAAACGGCGAATTCAGATTTAAAGTATTCGAATTAGCCAAATTCCTTTGTATTTTATTTATAAAAGAAAACAATATTCTCAGTTTAATTTTTTTTTCTTTCGGAGATAATTCCTAACCAGACGACTGACAAAATAAACTCTTTCACTGATAAATATCAAGATGCATAAAAAAATCGTCAAAGATTCCTTGAAAAAATCGCTAAGACACCATTGAAGTAATTGAAATCAAATGATTTCTTGTTCAAAATCTGAAATTCTGAAGTAAAAATGGTTTGGTATGAATTACTTGCGTTAAGCTTAAAGTAGCCAAGAGCCATTTGTGACAAAAATGCACCATTATGTCTTGTACTGGTTTTATAAAATAGGAATCATCTATTATAGTAATTGAACTCAAATATATTTCCTGATAAAAATCTGACAACCGGTAATAAAAATGGCTTGGTGTGAATTACCTTCGTTAAGCTAAACAGCACCAATACGACCAAAAGGCGCCAATATACCTTTTACTGATTTAAAATAATAGGATTCACCCAAGTTAATATTCTCAGGGTGAAAAAGAAAATCTTATTTAAAGAACCATTTAAGGAACTGGGATTTTTCCCCGTTCAGAGAATATTTCACAACTTACTCAATCTTTATTTATATTGGCTTCAGGTATAGCCTACTTTCTTGCAAAATGAGTCTCTAAAATAGCAGGCGTTGGATATAACGGCGCCCCTCCCTTTTTTTTTTTTTTTTTTTTCAATTTAGGCCTTTTATTGGTGACACTTTGGGTTCTTTGTGACACCGTTAGTCGTGAATCTTGGTTTATCTTACACCAATGTCTTGCGAAACCTATTAAAGTAGCTGTCGACTTTTTATCTCATTACCTTTCAGTATTGCTATACAAATTTCGTCAGCTTGTTCTTGCGGTCATTATTTCCACCATTTAAGTGGTTCTTTCGGATGTGATATGTATTTTAATTCGTAATTAGGCAATCCGGAAGATATATATGTTTTTTAGTTACTTTCAAATCTTCCAGTAAATTTTTTTTTAAATTCAGGCTAAACTAGCGGCTTTTCTAACCTCTAAACCATTATGAACTTCGAAAGACTTTTAAGACATTGATAAAACACTGAAGATGAAAGCTGTTTTTAAACATTATTAATTTCATTCAATTCACAATTAAAAAATGTACCTTAGCATGTTTAATGCTTTATTATCAAATTCTTGAGAGAACATCTCTTAATATGTCAATATGGAAAACACCTTTATAAACAATGAATATGCCTTTGAATAATTTTTACAGTTAAGTTCTTTAAGGATATAAACCAATGTGTGTGTAAAATGAATAATAATTAGAATAATGATTCGAATTTTTTTCTAATTCATTAAATTGCAGTCGATACAATATTAATAAAAAATAATTAAATCAAAAAATGAAAAATTTTCCAGTTTAATAAAAGGACAATTATGCGTAAAGAAGTTAATCATATGTCTGTTATCTTTGATAATTTTTCTTCCTTCGGACAATGCGAGAGTCGCGTTTTAGTTGTTTCACATTGTTGTAAATGAAAATTTTCATTTTTGGTCTAACATGTAGAAAAATGTTTAATAACAAAAAATTATTAAAAAGCATGCGTTTAACAATAAAGTAAAAATGTAGAAAATATTTTTTTAAATCAAAATCTGGAGGTCAAATCAAAAAAATTTTAAAAACATGAGGCATTGATTATCCATTTTAAGTAAATTAAAGTTTAAACGGTAATATATTTTCATTCTAGTAAATATTTAAGAAATTTCTTGATGTCGTATTCCTTGCTGCTTAGTATTTTTATCAGTATGATTTTTAATTATAAAAATCAGTTTCTACATATTAGTACAATAAAAAAATTGATGCCTTTTATAACTTTTTAATTAGAATTCCTTCAGTGGTTATATCCTATCATTCATCACTACAATTGCTATGTAGAACTCGCCTTAACTTTATTATTATTATTATATTAATACATTAGATTTTATCGCAGTTTTGGTAGCGGAATTTTTCTCAACTTCACTATTTGATGATCATGTGCCTCTCTTACTGAATCAGAATTAACTATCAGTTCATAACAATTTTACCAAACTTCATTCTTATGAAATTTACTATAGCTTAATTTTCCTAATCATAATGTTTACAGCCCCTCAAACTTTGTTCTGAGCCTTAGAATTTTAATTAAATCAATTTCTACTTTTTATACCACCTATAAATGTGTTTTCAAAAAATATTTTTGTTTTATTTTTTAACATACTTTATACGCCATTCTTAATTTATCTTTAATCTTGCAATGATTTTTTCACAAATTCACTAGCAAGTGCTATTTGTGTGAAATGAAGACTTGCAAAAAAATCCCACTTTTGAAACATTAGTAAATATTGATGAGCTATAATATCGAATAAGACTTCTCGTATTTGATCCGACATAAGCACAAAAGTTTCTGACACGTAAGAAAAAGAGTCGACACTTTTGCTTCCGCAAAGCACTGAAAAAAAGTTGGCCCCCTTTTTTTTCAGCATTATTTCATTTTTAGTTTTTTGGCATTATTAAGTATTCATTTTCATATTCATTCATTCTCAAAAATTGTTGTTCGCAAATTAAAATATTGCCTTTGAAGCATAATTTGCTATAAAAAAACAGAAGAGAGATAAAATTGAACGAGATTACTTGTTTTTATCTCAACCTTAAAGAAAGAAAGGCAGTTATTCAGCAAAAAGGGTCGAACATTTTCTCTTCCGGCTCGTAATACGTTAAAACAAAAGCGAAACCTTTTATTTAGCATATACTCCAAACTGAATGAGTATTGACTTCCTCCCATTCTTCCTTCCTCAGAAAATATTCGTCCGCGAAATTATTTTCCATACCATCGCATTCGGAGTAATTAATGCTCGAACGTTCCCTGAAGCATTCTGAGTCAAATAATCAATAGACAACCCATTGAAAAGTGATCCCTCTCCAGATATGAAGGTGAATGCGGCATAAGTGCTCGGCCTTGATATTTCGTCAGATCGAAATGGTTTCAAAAATCCGATACAAGGTGGGGAGAGGAGATATTACGAAATTCAAAATGCTACCATCCTTTTATAAAAGCTGTAACGATCTTTCAAAAGCATTGTGTTAGAAGAAAACTTAAGGGTTTATATTTGGTGTTGTTTAACAAACCTTATTGTATTTGAAATTTAAATGCATATTTTTAATGTATTTGTAGCGGAAAGTTAGCTTTTATAAGTTTCACTTTTCATGAGCTAATGTCTTAAACTATTTCGCAATTGAAAATGGGGTACATTTTTTTTTTCTTCAAACTTCCCTAAGAAAAAAACTCCAATCTCATTGACTTTTTATCAGTCTAGCTTGGAATTATAAAATGTGCAGGCATTATAAAAAAGACTACACATTTAAAAAATAATGACAAATCAGTTTTTAACTATCAAGTAAATTCTTATACTATAAAGTCAATACATTAAAAAAATTATTTCAATCTGACAATGTGCTACAATAAAGCTCCATTTAAAAGCTATACGGTCAGGTTTTGTAATTGTAAATGATAGTTAGATTTCGTTGGAAACCTTCACATCAAAACAACGTCGGAACCCTTGATTGAGCACAACAGTTGCTGAGCCAACGATTTACACTCTTCATAAGTTTGTTTCAATTTGCTTCATTCTGGTTATTCTTATATTATATAATGATAACATTACATAGAAACAGAAACTTGTTTCAATTAATGCAAAAGCATTTCCATTTAGACATATTTGCAAGCGTTGCATATAAATAACGATTTTAAAAATTGTGACAATTGAGGATTGACAATATCATGATTTCCAGTGAGATAGATAAAATTTTCTATTAAATTTATTTAAAAAAATTGTGTAAAAAATTAAATTTTAGAGCCATAACCTCTTCATATATAATAACGTGATTGATTCGTCATTTGAATTAAGAAATGTTGATATTCAAAAGCAGTAATTAACACTTGGGCACGCATCATTATTTTACTTGTCTTTTTTTTATTTTTGTATATAGATAAACTGTTAATAAACACACCAGATAGATTATACAATCGAATTCAAAAGTTACATAAATTCTTAAGTCAATGGACTGAAAAGGATTAAATATTGTTTTAAAACTCACTAAGCTATTTAATGATACTTCGTCTCATCCGATTATATTTATCCATAAATGTAAAGAATTCTTCCATACAATTATATTTAAAATCAACGTCGCATTTGCGTGAAATGAGGCTTTCATGTTTGATGATGCGTATTATGTGTTATAGTCTATATTTTGGAAGTACATTTTCTGTACCATTGTTTCAAATAATATTACATTGCATTTGCAGGCAGAATTTAAATGTTTAAGATCCGTCTTTAGCCACATACGTATTTGGTACTCGAAAGAGTTAAGCGCCGAGTAAGACTTGCATATGATTGTACATCAAATTACTATTTATATTTCAAAAACTAATTAATAGTATAAAAATTTGATATAAACCGAACCTTTTAATAATATTTTACAGTTCTTAAGTAGAAATAAAGGCCGTATGAGAACCGATAGTGTAAACAAATTAGGATATTGTGGTAAAATACTGTTTATTCCAATTAACCACCAAGGGCGAAGATTTATCAATAAATAATGCGGATAATCTAAAGCACATCAAAATTAGAAATCAGAAATCGAAATTAAAAAGAAATACTGACTCACAGCAATATTGTTAAAAGAAGGGAAAATATATTTTCCCCACAAGTAAATTAACTGAAGATTTAATTACACATATAATTTTGCTGTTATTTCTTTTCAAGTAAGTCATTTTCTAACCTATGGCTTGAAAAAATGTAATGAATATCAATACAAGTTTCCACATATATTTTGAATATTTCTGATTCTTCAGATATACTCCACAAATTTACATTTTTAAAGTCTTCATTTTCCCATAAAAGATTTAAAACATTTTTGAAAGGGAAAATGGAGATTTCATAACAACGATGTTTTATTCACGCACAATTTGATGGACTTGCCGTGAAGAATAAGTGAATTCCTCGGCTGCTATATTCGTAAGCTGCAGAATATTTGGACACATGTGTTAATAAAGCAGAAAGGAAAAAAATTGGATTTTTTTTAAAAAAGACAACAGTTAGATAATTATCTACAGAAAAACAGACACAACCTGTCTGGTAAGCTTTTTTTTTTAAATTTTAATATTTACTTACACTAGAAACAAGTTGAAATGATAAATTCAACGATTAATAAGCATTCTTCTTAACATAATAATAGATAAATGAACTCGAAATTTTTAAATTTAATAGAGAACAAGTAATTATGATTAACATTTTTGGCGGTAATTTGGGAGAAATAGTAAATTTTGGTGTTAATTTGGGAGAAATGGTAAATTTTGATGATAATTTGGGAGAAATGATAAATTATCCTTATTTTTGCCATCAAAAATAATTTATTGCTCGCTTAAATATAAAATTTCGAGTTGTGCTTTTACATTTATTATTATTCTACTAAGCAGAATGCCTATTAGTCGATTGGTAATTTTGAACTCTATTCAGATTCAGGATATAAAACTGAGCCAGAAATTCGGTAATGAAGTTTCTGCAATGTACTGACTGTGAAACCAACATTTTACCATCAAACCACACTAAGACAAGAAGAGAATTTTATTTTAATGTATTGAAAAGAAAAGAGCAATAAAACCGAAATTTTTAAATACACATTCAAAAAAACATTCAGTTAAAAAACGATACTGACAAATTTTATCCAGTACAGAAATGTGTGGAATTTATTCATTGGCAGAAGTGCATCGATTTAGACTTAGTGGCCGAAAAAAGTAAATTTTATGGTACTTCCGGCTCTTGAATACATAAATTATCACCTTATTAAGAATGTCTATGCAGATCTTCAGATCGCTAAAGCGTTCAGAATTAACTATAAATTTTTCAAATAATGCAAGATTTCTCTTTTCCAGATGCTTAGTTCACGGAGACATAACTATTACTTATTCAGTAGAAGCAACTATTAAGATTAAGAAAATCAGGTAAACGTTAGGTAAATTTAACATGAATAAAATAAGCTCCCAGTCTTTATTTTATAACCTTAGGTTGTTTAGTTTTTCCGTTACATGCAAGAGAATTTATAATCTCTCTTTGAGATAAGGAATGAGAGATGCTTCAGTGAACAAGGCTACAGTTAAAGACGGGGGCGTCTGTAGATAGCCAAACGATGAAAAGGGAAGTGGGTGCAGTTAAATCTTCTTGAACTTTTAGGTTTCTACACCACTTTCTGCAAATGCAGGCTAATTTACAATGAGCATCTACTCAAGTAGACAAGAATTTGTAAAACGAATATTTAAGCAAATTAGTTTTAGCTAAAGTAAACTTTTTAGGAAAAAACATACCCCTTGAGAATCTTGTAAATGACACCAATCGAAACTTTCGAGTGTTTTTATAACATAAGACCATACATCAGAAGTCTCTTAAAAGGTGGTGCCTGTCTTAACTTTCTGTTATGAAAATGTAGTATGCGATTTAGGGTAAAAGTTTATTGTAAAATTAGTCAAAAAGTATATATTTCAACCTGGTAATGGTATTGTAGGATCCAGCGATCATAAGAACTCCATTAACTGAAAATTTGCAAGGTCCCACTTCCGGCTTAATTTAAAGCACTTATAGCATTCACATCTGTGTTTGGACATATTTTGTAAACAGCTCATTATTACTTTAATGATTTTCTCTTAGAACGTTTATCTTCAGTATCAGGTCGGTGAATCTAAAAAAAAATGAGAAACTTTCGATCTATATCCATGTGTCAAATATAATTCAACAAGACTCAATACTGTAAACAAAGCCATTGGAGATTTTGTGAAGTTCATAAAAAATTTCATAAATGATATTTGATGCACCAATATAAAATCCTTTGTTGAAAAGTCTCTATAAGTTTCAAATAAAAGGTTGGATTTTCATTAATTCAAGGGAAGACCAAATGATAAATTTTTCTTTGATACATATGCATTGAAATTTTTTTCTGAATTTCAGAATACACAATATTTGCTTCAACTTTTTAGAAATTTACTTATAGCCCAAAGATGAAGAGTATTTATAAAAATAAAGTGACGATGAAAAGTATATTATACTTAAATTTGTGACTTACAGTTATCACAGTAATTCATCGATCTATGCCAAAGGATTTTAAAACTTAAATTCATTTCTTGTTGAATGTATCTTCTCTGGTTCATCTCCGTCAGATGGAAGAATACTTAGAAATTGACTTTTTGGCAGTTATTCACCGGTTTATCTCATATATATAAAGTTCTTGAAATTACATTATTCATAAATAGTATTATTCGATAGATACAAAATTACATAAAATTTATGAACATCTCAAGGGCAATAATTTCTTGATTGAATCAAAACGACATAATCTTAAAACAAATGGTACCATTAAACTAGAAAAGAAATTAAAATCACAAAGTGTTCAAAATTATTTTTAAGAACATCCAAATATTATATATGAGAGAGAAAAATGGAGATATATGCCCTTCACAAAGTAAATATCTATTTAAATTAAGCGGAAATTTATTGATACAGCAGAATGTTTACAATATTCTTCACATATAGAAGATTTAATGTAATAATACAAATGACTAAGAAAAATGGAATATCAGACGTATTTTCAGTAGAAAATATATTAGATACAAATTATCAGAAAATAAATCAGAAAGAAACCTTAAGAAAATAAAACAATTTCCTTAAAAGGAAGTCAAAAATATTTTATAAAATCTAGAACTATGGAGTAATTATTAAATTTGCAAGTATAATACACGAAACATTTTAATTTTACATTTTAAATTTTTCAATATGAATTTTTGTTAAAATCTATATTAAGAATCGTAAATTGATTCAGATTATTTTTCCTAAACTGGAACTTCAAACTTCTGTCTGTTATTCTTCACCTCGCAAAGAAGATTTTCGCTTAAATATATGCATGCGATTTTTTATTATCCAAAATCCTTTTATTTCCCAATCAATAAAATCAGGGATTAGGGGGTGGTGAGAATATACCTGATAACAAATGAGGGATGCAATGAAAACAAGAAAAGACTTTTATTCAAATTGAAGAAGAGCTGGACAGCTGCAAAAACAGAACAAAGAATCTTAAGAAAGAAAATGAAAAATGGAAATTAGTGTTCGAAGAAAGTAGAAGGAAAAGCGGAATTCGAGTCTAACTTACGTAAAGGAAAAGTAACACTTGAGATGAAAGTAGTTTCAAAGTTAAAACAGTGCTTAAAATACAGCGAAAGGCGAATTACTTTTGTTTTGTAAAGGGCTGAATAAATAACTAAAGAAATCTCATACAAGAGTTTTTTACAAGAAGCACTAAGCCAAGCTTATCTTCAGAATAAAGTAGTAGTCATAGAATAAAACTTAAAATATTCACATTAACAGCAAAACAGAAGAAATCGAAATTTTTTGTTTGAGATAAGATTAAATTGATTTCATTCTTAAATAGCGTTTGATGCAAATTTTTAACATACAAATGCTTACTTTGAAATCGTTGACGAACGATAATTTGTTGTTGTTGTTGTTGTTAATTAGTTGATTCTTAGCTGAGTTGAGTTGGTGTTTAATGGCACAAAAGCCATTTTTGACCATGCTGCGCCACATCCTTGAAATTAAAATATCTATTTCTATTGATAATGAAATCTTAATATGGAATATTTACAAAATCCAAATGACTGAAAGTGTTTATCTGTGAGTTTAGTTGATTCTTAGAAAGTTCAGTCAAGACTTCCTACTTACAGAATAGTATTACATTTTCCAACAAATTATCTTTAAAGAGAAATGGAAGATATCTATAGCCGTCATTTGTTTTTAATAGCTTGATTTTTCCAATACACAGAAAACGACTACAGAGACTTTGGTAGATATATATACAATACTTTTTGAGAATAATTTAGTAAAAAGGGGAAAAAATTTCTTACTTCAATATTTTTTATTCAATTAATTTTTTCAAATAAATATCATCACTTTCACGGTAATCTTCCAAGTGGCAATCTTTCTCCTCTGGTAATTGTTTATGAAGAAAGAAAAGAAGACAAAAAATTTTGCACCAAAAAAGAAAAAAAAAAACATTTTTTTTAAGACAAAAATTTTCCTGTAGTAATTCAAAACAATTTTTGATGCTTCTACAATCTCTCTGTGATTGAAATAAAGAATATGAAAATACATGTTCGTCGTTAAATTGTATGAGCACAATTGTGCTAATATTTTTTAATATTTATTGTGCTATTGTACTAATATTTTTTTAATATTTTTAGTATTCATAGTGCTATTTCATTTATTCTCGGAAGTTTCCAATTATGAAAATAAATGAAATAGCTTACTACTTTATCATAAATATTCCATTCATTCATTCTTGGGTGAAAATTGGAAGATTTCTGAAAGAAATGGATTTAACACTGATATGCATTTTAATCATTTACTTCTATTGCTAAGAATATAGAGATGTCATCGCCATCATTTCCATATTCATTCACGGCTGTAGATGGCATTTAACTTCAACGGGTTGAGAAAAGATCTCAGAATTTCCCAACTCCCGCCTCCAGTAAGAATCTTTAGAAATTTTTATTGAACCCTTTAAATATTCTTTTAATATAAACATTTTTATCGAGAACTCAATGCCCATAGAAAAACACGTTTTTATGATAATTACAAACAAATACTAATGGTTACAAAAAAAGTATAAAGGAATGCTATTGCTGTCTGTTTCTCCGTTCATTCGCTCTTTGATTCAAAACTCCAGTTCTCTTAATGATACATAATAGAAAAATTACACTATCATTAATATCATTCAATGTCAAGAGACAAATCACTCATCAGGTGGAAAGGCGGGAAAATAGAAAACTGCCATTTTTTCGTGAGGCAATTACAGGGAAAAAAAATGACTCATATTTATAACTGCTACCAAGCATCGTGTAACTTTTTTCAGAATGCTGGAAAACATACGACTATAAAGCACCACATCAAAGTAATTCGAAATAAAAATGCTTAACAATCTACTATAGCATAAAATGAAGATAGTAAATAAAAACCAGAAATATATACGTAATACCAAAAGGCCCATATAAAAAGTTAAAGAATGAAAATTAACTTTACAAAAATTGATAATTGAAGAAACTAACTCTCCAGCAGTTTAAACATTAGCCAGCAATGTAAGAGAGGTAATGTTTTAACTTTTTATTATTATTGTAATGTATATAAAATAATAATTTGTTTCGTTTTATAATATTCGAACTTATTTGCAAACAATAGCAATTTTAAAAATTAGACGACTGGATACTTAATGTGTTTAAAAGTTTTAAAAATTTGATGAATCAACATTTTGACTCAATTTAACATTAATAATTTGAACATATCAAAACTTGAATTAAAAAATCAGTTTATAAAAATTCTACGAAAATCATGAACAATGGTAACTATTAAATCTAAGATAAAAAATGAAAAAAAAAGTTGATTTACGGTAAAATTAATACATTTATGGAATATCGATGTAATCTTAAAAGATATTACATAAAGAAATAACAGAAAAAAGTAACGGTCAGTTTAAAGATTAATTCAAAAATTTACCCCTAAAATAGTAATTCAAAAAATAATATCCGATTGTACTTAAAAACGTATAAATGAGGTTTTTTGCCAAACCATTCTTCTTTCAAAATGGATTCCACAATCCGAGCATTCTAAAATTGACAAAAGATTTTTTAATGCCGAATTCTAGTGATTATTTGAAGAAAGAATCTACTTATAGCTAGGAGAAAAAAAAAAAAGAAAAAAAAAAAAAAAAAAAAAAACACGATTTTTTTTTTTTAACTATTTGAGGAATTCAACTGATGTGTCACTTATACTTCGAATTGTTTTTTTAACTCACCTGGAATTTACAGCGCCAATTTAAAACGACATTTAAACTGCCTATTAAAAACCATTATAATCGGAAAAGTAATTAGATGAATAATTATTTAATGAATAATTAAGGCTTACTATATAGAGAATTAAAAATGTATAATTGTACAAGTTAATTACTTCCATGGCCGCTAAGGTCTGGTGGCAAGGTTTCGGCTTCAGAACCGGAAGGTTGCAGGTTCAAAACTCGATTCCACCGAAGAACCGTCGTGTGAGGGGGTCTCTTGCACGTTAAATCTGTCAGGCCAAACGTTCTCCCACTGGTGTGGTGTGGAGATTTCTTCCAAAAAAATTAATACACACTTCTTTCAATCAAGTTAGAAAACTTTCTCTTAATTATCAAAATCAAGAAACATCAAAATGATGCACTGTCTAGCATGGTGCCTGAAGGGAGACATCGATAAACCGTCTTGAATAGTGCTTGAAAAGCGATCAAAGTGCTAAGGTTTAAATCTAAATAGATTTGCAAAACATAACTTGTTGCCTAATTAGATAAATAAAACTGAACTGTCAAGAGAATTAATGAAGAAATGAATTTGCAGTCATGACTGAAAAAGACTGCTTCCATGACAAAGAAGTATACAGAAATGATAACTTCCAAGAAGCATAACAAAGAAAATATTTCGAATGATGCACAATTTCAGAAATTCGACTTATATGAAAATTGCAAAATTTCTTCCCTTTTCCTGAACATTATAAAATAGAAAACTTATTTCATAAAATATATTGCTGTTTAATGAAATAATGGAAGAAGCCCGTTGAATTACGTTAATTATTTAATATCTTGATTAGATGTCATCCAATATGTAACATTCATTATTTCAGCCTATTTACACTTAAACGCAAAAGTAAGCATGAACAAAAACAGCGTATCTATCTTTTAAAGAAAAACTGAAGACATTATAGCTGAAAAGAAAATGATTCATTTCATTAACTATACTTAACTTCATTTCACGAAAAAAAAAATTAAAAAAACATAGAATTTTAATTTTAAACAGTTTAACTATATTTATGTATATTACGACAAAAGTAGAATGTAAGCAGAAATAAAGAAGAAAGGGTGGCAATTAAAAATATTTTTTAGAAAAAATTAGAAAATAGTAATTTGGAGCCTATCCTCTGGCCTCAATTACAACATCGGATTCATTAAATTTTAAATGTCAGAAGATGGTATTTTCTGCTACTCCTTTAGAACCAGCGCATTCAGCTCAGTCCTAGTTTTGATGTTAAGTTTTCTAATTTGCCGATCCAAATAGTTTTACATACGATTAATGGGAGTAATATTTGGTGGCTGGGACAGGAATTTGAGTTTTTCGATGCGTTATGGAGCAGCCATTCTTGCAAACTTCGACTGGGATCTTTAGGATCGTTATTGTTGTTGGAGGATATATGAACCCTCAAATTCTAATGTAGAAGAACATTATTTTTTAAAAAAATATCCAAATAGCCATATTTATTCATTTTTTCCACTATCATAACTAAATTATCCACTTCAGAAACTACTATGCAAATCTAACGATCTCTGCTTTCAAATTTATTGATTTAAGCTCTTTCTTTTCTTGATTTTCTCTTCTTTTTCTTGATTTTTCTGATAAAGTTTTTTGATGTTCGTTTAAATTTGTTCGTCCAAAATACGTTCAAGAAAATCCACCGTTTCATTCAAAATAATAATAATAATAAAATCACATGATTCTGAAATTAGGAATCTTTTGTAAGCATTTTCCCCCACAAGGGCGTCTTTTCTTGAAATTAGTTTATCTTGTGAGGGGCTTTTTAATATTTCTGACCATCATATCCTGCCTTTCATACTATAAGATGAACTGTTCTCAAGGCTGCATGATTCTCAGAATTTGTTCTCTACATCAGATGCTAATTTTGGAGTACTAATTTCAGGATTTTCATTTTCCTTTTACTCTTCAAGAAATACTCTTTCCCGATTCGTAAATGCGAACAGTTGCTCTGTTTTTAAATTGTTTTTCGAAAACCCCTTCAGTTAGAAGTTTTTTAGTAATTTTTTCCTTCTTTTACACAGGTTTTTTTTTCTCTATTTTAGTAAATTTCTCTTCAGATTTGTTCTTCTTACGAACTTTAATATTTCAATCCATCAGATTCTGCGATAATTTATAACGATGCCGTTGTGAATCGATGAAAATCCGAACATTTAAATCTCGGAAATTATCTCAAAACTTTTAAAATTCTTTAAAAATATAAGATAATATATAAATTATGTACTTAAAATTATTTAGAAGCTTATGATATCCAGAATTCTCACAGTGCGTATACATATTTGTGATGTAAATTTTATTGGTGGAAATAAAAATACGTTAAACTTTTTTAGAATACAAAAAGGTTGCATTAATAGCCACTAATTTATTTATAATTTTGCTAATAAAAACAGTAAATATTCTCCAGAATAATTTTGCATTTTATTTATTTGAAAAATATAGAATTTATATCCTGAGATATACGAACACAAATTTATTTTTGTGACCGAATGCAAAGGATGCATATAATACTTAAACATACCTAAGTTATTTAGATGCTTTAAATTGCTATTTTGTTTCATAATTGCGAATTAAAATATTTTTAAAAGATGCTAATGTGAAGCATGAGACAGAACACGTCATTGTAAATGAAGTGGTTAAAGCGTTAATTGTACTTGGGTTAGAAAATTTAACTTCTTACTTCATGGAGTAATGGTCCAATCCAGTTAAAATGTGAAATAACAAGTATGATGTAAAATGAATTAATTTCTTTCACTATGCTTAATTTCATAATTACATTAATTTAATGAAAGTTCTTAACTTCAGAATACTATTTTGACTCGAAAACACAGCTCTTCAAAAAATAAATGGGAGGGAATATGAAGCTTAATGAAAAAAAGATTTGAATAAAAATTGATTTTATCAACCGTGCTTAGCAGTGAAAAGAAGTGTGTTTTTATTTTGTGGTCCTTCAATTATTAGTTAATATAATAAATAAATACTATATTAACTATTATAACTTGTGATTAATCAGTTAATTTATATAAGTTTATTCATAGAATAACTTTTCGAATAATAAACTTAACGCACACATTTAATTGACTTAATCTATTATTTCAAGAAACAAGTAGATATTTTGTGAATAAAATAAAAATCCTTTTAGAACTTTTTTTCCTTTAAGGTATCGCAGGAAATAGGCATACTATCGTCTCTTGGATCAATATGTAGTAAATTCTTTACACAAGTTACTCATAAATGAAAAGGCGTTTCATTGAAATTTTACCAAGCAGCTTTGATTATCAGATTTAACGCTTCGATAATGCAAATTCGTTTAAAAGAATTAATTTAAGGTTTTCAAAACTTTCAGTAATACTTACTTTACAGTACTTGCAGTAATATACCAGTATTACCGTAAGTATTGAAAACAATAATTAAATTCAAAAAGTAAGTATTTGTTATATTATTAAAAAGTAAAAAAAATCATACCATTACATATTTGAAGTACCAATTGTACAATTATTTTTTATGAAATATTCACACGCAAGTAAGTGTCTAAAACGTCTTGCATCCTCGCAGATATGATAATTTATCATCAACACATTCGAATGTCGCATGTTTTATGTTATGTTATGAATCGAATGTCGCAAAATTTGTTTTTTCTCTAATATTTCAACAAACAAAATAACTTTTAAGTTTTTTAATGAAGTCTATAGAGTCTTTAAAGCAATGTTGAATAACTTCTTCACATTCTTTTTCTTTATTACATGAATCATCATTCTTTTTCTTTACTGCATTAGCATTTTAAAATGTGTTTTTAATTAAATGATCAATTGCGAACAATTTCGAAATCAATCCTCATCGAAAGTGGCCTCAACTTTTTGATATTCGAATTTTCAACACTGAAAACGTCGTATAAACGTAGAATTTTTTTCATTACAATAGTTATGAATGAATTATGTCGGTAGTACGTAATTCATTCATTTCGTAAGTAGGACAGATGAAAAGACGAATAAGTGAGAAATGTAACAGTGTTTCGCGGTACTTTCAACTATTAACTTTAACTGTTAGCTATAATGGTATAGGGCTATTTTTAATGCGATTTCATGATCATTTAAATCTTTTTTATGCAAATAATTTCAGACAATATATTGTAAATACCAATTTTTTTCACGCGTATGTTACGGTCAGTATGATTAATTGGTTATTGTCAATAATAACCGATTTAAAAGTCCGATTATTATTAATAATCGATTAATCACATTGACTAACATATACATAAAAAGAACAGCACCTTTATTAAAATAGATCTTCTTGGATCACCAATTTTAAGACATTTATTCTTTGCTGTATTTTTGAGATAAAAATTCAATACATTTTTTTTTTCTTTTCTTTTGGATACGTTACGATATTTTGGATCATTTCATAATACTAATTAAAAATTTAAATGATTTTTATTACAATAGTTCTTGGGTTTTCTTCCTTTATGAGAAGTTTACAACTCCTTTTATCTGAAAGAATTCCTTTAATTCCGAAAATTCTTTTTATTTTGTCATGTTAGATTTTCGATTCTAGTTAAATCATTGTGTAATGGATTGATACACTTACATTATTTTCCTCCTGTGATTTTAAGCGAACCCTACGACTTCATAAAGATTTTTAGGCAACGAAATAAACATGAATTTATCGGATCCAGAGCAAAATGACAAATTAAAGATGTTTCCCTTAACATAATATGAGTTCACATTAGAATGAAAAAGCAGCACATTTTACACACTTCTCATTTATGCATCGTTCTATCACAATTCTGATTTATTTATAATTATTGCTTTGATAAATTATTTCGTTTATATAAATATTTGGTTATGTCATTTTTCTAATTACTTTCGAGGCCATTTTTTAGATATATATTAGTGTGATACCGATATACCATGACTTCAGAATCATCTAAGACAAGATCTTCAGAATCATCTAATAATCATCCAAGATCGAAATTATTTAGCCTGTAGAAACAGAGAAAAAATATTCAACAAACTTAATCCGATTCAATACAGCGATTCTCTCAAATAGCGAACAGTTAAAAGATATTTTTTTAATTAAACTCCTACTTACCAGAAAATAAAATAAGAACTATATAATTAGTACTCAAGATATGCGATAAAGATATGGATTTAATTTTTAATTTTTGTTTTCAATACTATATAATGGTATAAGATTACCAAGTTAAAAAAAATCTTTAAAATCTTTAAAATTTGCACTCGGATAATGCCTCTCACTTACCATTAAAGATGGTGCTTCATTTTGACGTTTTATTTATTTTTAATTTTGATTTTTTTAAATATCTAAAGAATGGTAAGAAAATGTAGATTAATTTCTCTATAAAATTCAACTTAAAGCTATATTTTTTTTATATATAAATATGGAAGTTCTTGTGTTAGCTGAATAATTTTACATCGAATTGCTTTTCCGGGTGCACGAGTGCAAAGGATCAATATATGCGACGTTTTACATCAAACGAAAGACATAAACGGTGCTTTAGTACACTTTTATTCGTCAAGTCAGACATTAAGAAATTAAAAACCAACAGTGCGCTGCTCTTAATCATCTGTTATAACGTGAGCATTTATGTACTCTTTTTTTCTCTCTCTTTTTGTTTATTCTTTTCCATTTTCACCAAACCAATTGCATAAATCAGCCTTCGATATTCGCTGGAGAAATATGTTGACGCCGTGGAGCTGGACAATAGCGCCACTATGATGCGTTAATCAGCTGAAGTGGCCATCTCTCCCTTCGTTCGTTCATTCTGCCCACCCCCCTTCTTCCTCCCCACGACCGTGATGACTGAAGATTGCTGGAGATTCCAAAAAATTTATTGGCTTTTGGTCACATGATATTGTATAGAAAAATAATGCAAAAGCGTATGAAGGTTTCATCTCTGCAGATGCTTTTTATGGAAGAATAAGCATTGTGTTTGCTTTTCCAGAGAGCGTTCCTAGGAGTTTCTTTTCGATCGAAAATTTATCGATTTGAAGGCAAATGCGCATAAAATAATGTAAATAGAAATCTATTAAAGCCTCAAACGCTCAAAAAATTCACACAAAAGGTGAAATATAAGTTTAATAAAACTGCTAAACTTAAATGAAAAATCTTATATTTATTGCCCCTAAATTGATTAATTCAAATAGAAAAAAGTCCAATCAATTCACTTATTGAGACTTTTCTGTATTTAAATTAAGAAAATAATTGTTTAATAACCACTGCCCATGTATATTTCCTTCAGAAAATTATACTGTTTAAGAAGTATCGATCAACAGGAGTTAAAACCCTTCAGACTCAAGAAACAGCATTAGCAAAAAAAGAATAAATGTCTTCCAGTTTAAAATTATACAGATTTCATTTGCAAACAAATTAGCTTCTTTAAAATGGAAATTAACAAGTATAATATGAAAAAACAATTATTATTATTACCGCATTAAATTAGATGATCACAAGAATCCCGACTCCTAATTGGAGCGCTAAAATATTTATGACAAGTAATATTAACAAACGACAATAATTACGAAACCAATTGATTTCACTAAAATTTCTCTCATTAATATAAATCTTAGTTTTATTTATGAATCATTAACTAACGTTTCATTTGTACAATTTATTTTCTTGTGTTCACTTGAGTGAGTGAATTTTTTTTTTTTTTTCATTCATAAGTGTGTCCACCGAATTTTTTTTCCAAGTCGAAAAAATCCATAACAAGCGCATAAAATAGTTTAATATTAATGTATGACAAAAACTCAGTTATCCAAATTATCAGAAATGTTTTTTTTTCTTCTAAATTTACCAAATATACATATATAACTTATTTTTTAATTATTTTATTAATACCCTAGCAGCATACGTATATTGTATATCACTGTATAATATTAAAAAATTATTCGTATAATGTAGTTAAATATTGAAAAATATAACATAATATTGTTTCACAAGCTGTGATACTTGTGAAACAATCTATACGAGTTTCATCAGCTTCCCTTTCTATGTCCACTTAAAGTTTTAAAAAATAAATAAATAAAAAGTTTGTTCCTAGATAAAGTCGTTGATTTTTTTTAAGCAGAAAATTGCTCAGAGTTAGAAAACTGAATAAGCCATATTAGAGACCGGTGAAACAATAGTTAAAAAATAAATACATTTTAGTAACACTTTAACAAAATTATATATACAATGGCAATAATACAATATAAATTTTTTAAAACATTAATTATCAAGCAACATTTCAACTACAAACTAATTCAAAGAAAATAATTAAAGAAAACAAAATAAGAAATTAATCTCATTGGTTTTCAGAAGAAAAAGAATTACCGAATAAAAGAATTTTTCGTCTTTCAAGTCTCGCTTCTAAAATTGACTTTTCAATGCGAAAGTTCTTCGAGAAAAGGTATAGAGAATCGGCATATGTTCAACATATTTTATTCTTTGAAGTTAAATGTATAAACCTGCTCTACTATGAACTTTAAACAACAGACCAGAACTTAATTGATTAAATAAAACGTTTTTGCTAACAATATAACTGTAACAAAGATTATTTTACAAACCACATGACATTTTCCGCTTATAAATTAATATAAGTCTTTATAAAATGTTGCATCTTCATGACAACAGCAATTTAATGGGTTTAGATCTTTAAAAGAACTGTAGTATACTAAACGCAATACAAAACGGAATAATCAAGGATCATTTTCATTTAAAACTTTTTCTTGCTCTACTTTCTTTGATGCCGCTGAAAAGACACTAACCACAAATAATGAGTAAAACCGATTCAACACAGAATTTTTATAAATCCACCTTCAGGAGCAACAATTAAAAAAAATATTAAACGATCGTTATTTCTCTAATTAGGCTAACGGTTTATATGATGACATCAACGCTATAAAAACTATTTGAGAGAGACAACAAAACACATATCCGCTAAGATGTTGGTCCCACCCAAATTATAGGGATTTCCCATGAGCATAAGAAACATAAAAATTGATCCAAAAATGTTTATTGGACATCTGGGATACACTAGTTAGCGGATTAACATAAAGTGCCTTCAGAATAATTATTTATAAGTTAATTGCTGATCATGAGAAAGGGGCACGTGCCCCCTCCGTTTAAGACAGTTCAAGTGCGGAAGTAAATCCAATAAAATTCCGAGCGGTAGGAAAAAGGAAAACAAACTTGCCCCTGCTCCTCAACATGCAATTCGACTCCCTCCTCTGATAAAAATTTTCATATCCCCCCACTGTCAATAATTTCGCATATGAGGGAATCGCAGAGGCGAGAAGCAAGGGCCAGTTTTGTTTGGTCAAACAAAGAGTGGATTGTGATTCTAGGAAACATCGGTGATCGATCGCGCGCGAAAGATGCACCTCCGTATCGATCGCAAGGGATCGATCCCCTCCCCCATCTTGGAAAAAGCAGTAGACTTACCGCTAAAGTAGTCGGCCCGCACGGCCACGCCGAGTAGAAGAGCAAGCGACACGAACCACCGCATCCCTCCTCCGCCACCGACGCACTGAGGAGCCGCACTTTCGTGCCGCAGGGAGCGCCACTGGCGACATGAGCGCCTCTTTTTGAGAACCACTCACGCGCTCTTTCAAGTCCTTTGTTCTCTCAGAACATTTGAAGAAATAGCGTTCCTCATATCAACCGAAATTAAGATAGGTAAACATTGGAAAACCCGTTTTAGTTAAATAACAGATATATATATATATATAAAAAAAGCGTCGAATGAGCCAAAATTAAAAACCCTTTGTTAAGTGAGTGCAAGGCCGTTTGCTAAGTTTGTCACTTAGCTCCAGCGCAGAGTTAATAGTTAAATCATTTATATTTTTTATTCGTCCAATACATTAAATCTTTTCATATGACGATCGCTTTTCTTTCGTTTTCTAGAAATATTTTAAGAAATATTGTTCGTCTTGTCAAATAAATTAAGATTTGTAGATATAAGAAAACTTAATGCTGAAGCTCTTTCTAGTAAAAAAGTATATATAGGTACACCCTTATAAACTTTTGAATCGTCGCTTTTTGAATTTTGAAACTTCGGCCGCAAATACGAAATGATGCCTCATATATATATATATATATATATATATATATATATATATATATATATATATATATATAGACTGCTACGAATAATATTATTTCTTATCTAGCCAAGTTACGTGTGTGGAAGAGATAGTCGATGTACAAGAAATAATTCGCCCTATTATCAATAACATATGAAGCCGGCGTCCTGGAACAGGGGTAGCATGTCTTCCCAGTGATCTGGGCGTCCCGGGTTGGAGCATGGTTGTTACTCTGTGCTCTGTCTGTTCGGTGTGTGAATGTGCCCCCCTGTAAAAAGGGGTTGTGCAAGCGAATGTGTGTGTTATCTTCATTTGAGCTACAAGTCAGACTTCTGCCCTCTGGGTGCTCAGGGGTCTTTACCCTCAGATACTACTGCACCCCCTTTCCGTGGAAACACGGACACGACAAAAAAAAACACATATGAAAATCTCGAAGGTTAAAGTTGCTAATTTATTGATGAAAAACACATGTATAGGGTAATTATACTTTCTGTCAAAGCTGTGTATGAAATGCTATATGTTGTTGTGGCTGCAGCTATATGCTGTAGTATGTGGCTTTTAACATACAATATCTAGATATAACAACAAGGAAATTTGATTATTTTTTTCTTATCATAGTTTGTGCTCTATGTGTAAGACAGCTCGGAGAAGATCAACCAATGGTACGCTATTGTTCTTAAATATGTAATAATTCATCCATCAAGAATGATTTTGACGAGTTATGATTATATTATTTATATTTTATATTCTTTTAAAACAATTATTTTTATACGATTCCCTCTTTGTCTTTGTTCAAAATCATCTGAAAAAGCATAGTTTGCCTACTTACCCAAATAAAATTGCTAATGTTAGAAAATTCATTGTTAAAACCTGTTTTACAAAATAACAGAAGTTAAGTAATAGTTAAATGAACTAAAATTAATCAATTCAATGTTAAACGCGTTAATTCACCAACTGAAAATTATCTTCCAGTTATATAGGGTGTTTCAAATAAACGTGGACAAAATGACACGGTAAATCCGTCATACAATAAGTATCAAAAATCCCATAGGAGCAGATGGTCGCAAACGCCTGCAGAGGACGCTAGAGCCACGAGAGGGAGTTGCAGTACAAAAACGAGCTCAGCAAATGTTCTCTTAACGTGTGAGCTGGAATTGTAGGAGATAGTTTAACTGGTTCATACATTATCCAGGAAATACTTAACGGTTCCATTCATCTAACATTCTTGCAAGGACTGCCAGAAATTCTGACTGATGATCCGATGCTTATTCGTTGATGCATTCGATTTCAACACGTTTCAGAGCTCCATCACATTTCAGTACAAACGTCAGAGAACATCTGCAGGCTACTTTTCCCGGCGGCTGGATTGGTCGCGTTGGTCTAACCGCATGGCCACCAGGATCACCAGACCTGTCTCCTTTAGATTTTCTTATGGAGATTTTGAAAGGACTTGTGTATGAAACACCAGTTGCAACTCCGAAAGATTTGGTAGGACGAACTGTTGTAGCAACAGGATGCATTCGAGATACACCTGATATCTGTGAGAAGGTGCGCCGTTCTATGCAATGTAAATGTCAGGTGTGCTTCGACACATCTGATAAAAACTCTGAGATTCTCCTGTAGGCTCAACATTTGGCATGTATTAGTCTCATGTGAGTGAGTAATTATCAATAAAATGATCTGTAATGGTTTCGTTTCTCCTCTTAGTATTATGTATTGTTTTAGATGCCTTGTAGCGGCGCCGGATCATAGTTGCGACCTTCTGTTCCTAAGCGATTTTCGATTCTTTTTGTATGATGGATCTACCATGTCATTTTGTCCACGGTGTTTTTAAACACCTGTATGGGCGAATTATGTTTATATTATGACTCCTTTAATACTGCCATATGATGCATTGCAATAATCTTAATATAATTAAAAGTCATTGTGGTTATGTTTGTATATATCTAAGTATGAATGCTCCACATCTCCCAGACAACAAGTCAGAATTCAAACAAATTTTGCACACCAATCATATATTTCTGAGAAAGAATATCGATAACTTACGAAGTACAAAAATTTATTAAATATTAAATTAATTAATTTTTTTAATTACTCTTCCACTATTTTTTTCTTTCAAATTTCTCTTTTATTTTAATGCGTCTTTTGATCAATGTCTTTAGTAGTCACAAAGTATAATTTAGCATGCTTGAAACTAAGCTTAAGTGGATTTCTCAAACAAAGATCACCTTTCTTATATTTCAGCAATTAGATACAAATTTTAAAGTACTAATAATATAACAAGTATTAACCCTTTGCACTAGAGGGCTCCAGAGCGGAGCCATTTAAAATTGGTCTTCGAACTCGAAGGCTCCGCTACGGAGACAATGCAAATAATTTTCAGTTTTTAAAGAAAGAACTTCTATCATTGTTTAAAAATTGAAAATCATTTGCTGTGTCTCCGTAGCGGAGCCCTCGAGTTCGAAGACCAATTTTAAATGGCTCCGCTCCGGAGCCCTCGAGTGCAAAGGGTTAATCCTTTGCTCTCGTATGGAGAATCTCACTCACCATTCAAGTCAGTGCATCATTTTGACGTTCAATTTATTTAATTGTGATTGTTAAAAGTACCTACAGAGTAGTAAGAAGAGGTAATTTAATCAAACGAAAGATTTTAACTTAAAACAATAAAATATATTTATGTTTTGTAGCAATAAACATGTCTTTGTATTAGGTGAATAATTATGCATCGAATCACTTTTTCGTGTGAAAAGGGTTAGTAACTTGGGGAGAAAATTATCGATGGTTTTAAAAATCATATGGTTTAATTAGTTTTTTTAATTTTAATCAAAAGCAAGCAATAAATATTTTAGAGGATAGAGAAATTTTATATATTATTTTATTCAAAAGTAGTTACTTTAAAAATATTACACATAAAAGGATTTTAATCTCGAGTAACATCAGGTATATATATAGATAATACATTAATTGGATGTTTAAGGATATTTGATAAACTATTAACACGCTCCGAATAAAAAAAACCAAAATTGAAAATTATTGCTGTAAATAGATAGCAATTAAGAAATAATACCCTAAAAGGATAAAATTTATGGTAAGTAATCAACCTAGAATGTTAATGCTAAAAATCTTTTTTAAAATTTAAGGTAAGTAATCAAACTAAAATGATAATGTTAAAAACCATTTCAGTCAAGAAACAAACCACAATGAAATAAATTTTACACTGAATTGAAATTAACAATATAAAAAAATATGTTTTTGTCAAAAGATAAAAATCAATCTATTATTCTATAAAAAATTTGGAGTTCAAAATTATTTTTATAAAATAAGAGACAAGATGTTAGTTAAGGAAATCAAAATTAAAGTAAATTAGGGTAAAACTTTGGTACTATAAGTCATATATATACAATAAAAGATTTGCCAATTAAGGCAAAAATGACGGAAGATTGGTAATTTAGAGTTGAGAAACATTTTATGTTAAATAACGCTCATTTTTAAAAAATATTTCATCATTGTATAAAACATATGATAGTGACTTCAGGTATAAGCCTTTCTAAGGAAATTTGATTTATCAGCCCTCATATTTGCCTGAATAATTTCGGGCTACCAGAATTCATTTGAATGTAAATATAATTTCAAATGCCAAACTTTATGTATTCCTTTGAAATACCAAATATAAAATTTGAATTCGAGTCTGTACTCTTCTCAAATGTTATTTACAAAAGAAAAAATAAAATTGAAATAATAGTACAATTAATTTTTAATTGAAGGTAATAATACAATTTTACTATTAATCTTATATAGATTTATATAAGAAATTAAAAATTCGAAGAAAAGAAAGAATTTTTAAAGAAGTTTCTCAAACGAATATTGTAAATATTTATTGTTTTGGAGTACAAAACTGTTGCAGTAATTTACCTCGATTCAGATTTCTATTTGAAAATCTCACTAAGCATTCGGATAGAACCCTCTCCATCTCCACCACAAAAAACAGTAATCTGACTAAAACGTGAGGGAAAAAATTTGGAGTGTGGAGGGGGGGATTTTGCAAATTTTTGGAATGGTTGAAGAGAATGATAAAATTTTATCGGACCATGGAGGCTTCAAGATTGTAGGATGCTGACCTGATGATGCGGCTGATATAATATGTTTGTGGGCTAATACAGATGCACGTTTTATCAGGTTTCATGGGTCAAACGCCTCCACATTCATGAGGCAAGGAGGTTTCGAGACTATAAGCATTCTACTTACCATATGACCCAAATTCAAAATTACATAGTCCTTTTCAAAACGACCCTTCTGTATCTTCAAAGCGGGGCATAATTCTAACAAAGCTAAATTGTCGAAATTTGAAGGATTTTGCGAGCTCTTTTTCCTTCAAAAAAACCTACTTACGGAGTTCAAAAATGTTAAATTAAATCAAGGGTTCAAACTGTTTAGCACGCAAATCATTTATGCGACCCGTGGGGTATAGAAAGGCAAAGTTTCAAATGCTGCGACTTCAAAATCCATGCTAAAAATATTGTAATATTTATGTTGCTTATTTAATGATGGTTGGTTAAAATTATTCCTTTGATCAACAATAGCTTAAAAGCCATGAAAACCAAAAACTAGGCTAATGATCTTTTAAAAAATTAGCTCTTAAGGAATTAATTTTCAGTTATATTAACGACCCGTTTTAATTTTTGGACAGACCTCTTAATTTCGAGCAGCAGGCAGATGACGATAACGACAACTGAGCTGGCTTTCCGCCAGTGGCTCCGATGGATTTAGCCTTCATTAGACCCACTTACACAGCGGGGTTTGGTGGAATCGTGTTTCGAACCTGTAGCTCTCAGTTTCCGAAGCCGAGACCTTACCATAAGGCCATCCTGGTGTAAGTTGAGGAGTTATAGATTGACTTTGGTAATACGAGTAAGATTCGTAAATTAAGTAAAAAACAAAGAAACAAAGGTGACCAATTTTACAATTCTAATTATTAACACATTTTATTTACCTTTGTGTATCTAAGATTCTTTATATTCCTTTAAAATATACTACATCTACATTAGATATAACTAGAGCTGGTCTATAAACCAGCATAAATATGAAAATCCACATAAATCAAAAGTTCAAGTCGTTCTATGATCAAAAAGGAATCTAACGGGTTTTGGTAAGCAAGTTTTCTTCCTTTATACGAAGCACTGTTTACTGTTCAAAATATTATCGTAAAATAATTTATTATAGAAACACTATAAGAGAAAAAAAAAAGATTATATCTATGCTTTGAACAATAAAAACGACACGAGAAATTTTAATCAGCCAGGAAATACTCTAAAAGACTTCGAATCAAAGATAGTGAGTCTTCTGTCAAAGCTGACTAAACCGCTTATTTAATCCACGTTTTAGTTATTAAGCCTTTCACGAATTATAATCTGAGCGCGAATCATTTATTTTACGGCACCAAGCAAAGACGATTATTAAGTCCCTCTTTTAATACCCAAGTTTCTTTCGTACCGTGCTAAGAATGGCTTTAAATAAATATGTATATATAAGAATGTAAGTTTGCTTATATGCTGTCAATGACATTGATTTCTATATCAAGTCTTTGATCATTTCTATGTCTATGACATCAGGTTTTTTTGGTGACACAATACCTTTAAAATATTTTGTACACCGTTCAAAAAGGGAGTCATGAATGCCTAATTTCAGACATAATGTTCCACCAGGGACAACGCAGTTGCCGACCACCTGCACATAATGACGTAGACCTACGACATGTACATAGAATTGTCAGTGTTAACATGCAAGAAACACTGTTTGAATAAAAGCAGGAATTAATGTGGGACTTAGGGCGATTGTGTCTATTAGGACAGTGCCGCGAAATTTGATTATAATGAGCTACGGTAGCAGAATGACTAAAATGCCTTTACTAACAGCACAACATCTTATTAACACAGCGCCTGTCCAGTGCTCGTGACTATATAGAAACTGGTAAACTTTGGATCGGTTAGACGAGTCCCGATTTCAGAATATAGGAGAGGATGGTTTGGGTTCGAGTGAGGTGCAAACCCCAGGAAGTCATGGTTCCAAGTTGACAAGGTATTGTTAAAGCTGGGATGGCTCCATTATTGTGTGAGCTCGTTTTTATACGAAATAGACTATGCCCTTTTTTCCAATTGACCCTATCATTGACTGAAAATGTTCACTTTCAACTACTTGGCGACCACTTCTATTTATGACTTCGTGTACCCAAACAATGAGGGTATTATTATGGATAAATTGCTCCGGGTTACAGGGCCACAACTGCTCGCGGTTGGTGTGATGAACATTCTGAATAATTCTAGCGAATGATTTGCTTATTTAGATAGCCCAACATGAATTCCATCGAACATTTATTGAACGTAATGGAGAGGTCAGTTCGTGCATAAAATCCTGCAGCAACAATACTTTTACGATTATGCACGTTCATAGAGACAATTTGGCTCAATATTTCTGAAGGGGACTTCCAACGACTAGCTGAATCTATGTCGAGTTTCTACACTTCGTTTGGCAAAAGGAGGACAGACGCCCTATTAGTAGGTATCCCATGACTTTTCTCATTTCAGGGTATAATCACCAGAAAAGAATGGGATAAGTCAATCGATATGAAGTTTGGTTTCAGCATCTTTTGGTGGAGACAGGCCTTACGAAATGCGTCTTTGTGAGCGATTTGCTTCCCTAGCAACATGGGAGAAATTATTCCTAAAAGAGAATTGCCACTAGAGATGAGACTTGGATTTTGTATTGAAATGGTGATCGAAAAAGCATTTTAATTCGGGGCAATAGGCCTTCAAATTGTCTCTCAGCCTGGACTACATCCAAACGGAAGGAATTTCTTTTATCCATTCGTTTGGATTTGTAAGGTATAGATTACTTCAAGTTTCTTCCCCAAAATACATGACATTCAAATTTTGCAGAATACTGCAATTAGTTTGATAAATTGAAAGGCGTTGGAGCAGCAGAAACACAGCCTGAAGTGACGATCCGAAGAGATGTTTTTAATCTTGCCAATGCAAAACTACATGTTGCAATAAAACAATAAGAAAAAAGATGTTACATTTTGAATGGGGATTTCTACCGCATCCTCCATAATATCCAGATCTTGCTCTATTCAATGACTACTTTTTCCTGTCATTAAAAAAATATCTCCATGATAAACTATTCCAAAGGGAAATGCGAAAACAAAAACGTATATCGAGGAATATTCAATAAACAATGTTGGAAACAAAGAATTTTAGTTTTAGTTCCCGTCTTCTTAAGGTAACACCAGGCCTATTTTGGAACGGACCTTGTAATTTTGAACCATGTTTGGACGACAAGGACGACACCTGAGCTGGCAGCTCCCTTTCCAAACTTCCATACTATGGTAGCAAAAGGACGTTCGACCCCGACAAATTTATCGTGCACCATACCCGCTTACACGACGGTTCTTCGGTGGAATCGGGCCTGGAAAACGAAACCCTCCGCAGAAGCCACAATCTTACCACCAGTCCACCGTGGTTTCGAAAGGAGGGAATAATGAGTCTTCCTGGGAGATGGAAGAAATACTGTCAGTCATTCCATTATCGACTGCTGCCAATGACATAAAAGCAGCTTCAAATCATCGAATCTATGACGTTATGTGATGAAACTTCAACAAACATAAAAGTTGCTTTGCTGAAGATTTCTCCAAGCAATTGTTGACTATCGGTAATGGCCGTGTTCCTGTCGAAGAATTGATCGGATTGATTTCGTTTTCATGGAGTTTTTACAATTTCGTTTAATCGAAAGATGGGCTCATCAACAAAGTTTTCCCGAAAATCATTGATAACCATAAAAATCACAAATGGTTGAGTGGGCGAGAAATTTTGGCTGCTAAGAATAAAGAAGTGGTTGACTTAAGCTTCGTAATTCAGAATCAAATCGTTGGTACTCTTCATTTATTCAAAATTTTAAATAAAATTTATCGACTTCACTGAATGCATATCTAAAATATATTTTAACCAATTAAGTGCATTCGACGTGCATACAAGTCAATCCAAATCTTCATTTTGGTTCGGACTGTGTGTAATTTTAACAAATGAAAATGAATTCTTTTTCGCTTTAATGCGTATTTTTGCAAAATTTACTATGCAACCATTTATATTGCGTTCTACGTGTATAATCGGCTGATTTTAAAAAGGGGGACTTGATGGTCTTTGCGAAATAAATTCCGCAATTAACTGGTTAATAACCTTTGCTTGGTTATTTTTAGTCGCGTTTAATCTGATATGCTGAAGCTAGAATTAAATAAAGACAAAAAAATTCCAAATTCATATTATTTATAGAGTCAACAATTCGATATTTGGGATGCTAAACCTGCATACTAAATTTTATCTATCTGATTCTATATATATTGAAGGTACCGAATTCATTTCTAATCAAACAATCAGACACTCGTAATCTGACTGGGATTCAGAATACGAGATCCGTCCTAAAACAACCTCCTCTCAGTGGATTTCGTTCCAAAATTTGATAGAAATTTACTAATTTGGTCGTATTTGAAATACCACATTTCATCGGTCTAACGTAAATTGTTTTTGAATTTTTATGTTCACAGATAGACAAACGGACATAAAGTCAAAAATGTGTTTTTCAAACCCAAAGTAATCTGAAAGAAGAAAATTCGACGAATTCTCAAGTTCAAACTTTTTGACGATTCCCTTACTCTTTCTATAATTCATGTAGAAGAAAGTTTACAATGCTAACAAATCTGTTGCCATTAGTTCCTTCCTATATTTTCCTTCTTTTTAAAATATTCTTTTGGCCAGTTCTTTCCCCCCCCCTTTTTTTTTGAAGCGTCGTTAACCATTGTATTAAGTATTAAGGGGAAGAAAAGGAAATTGTGTACCCGAAAAACGAGTGAAAAAATTTTCAGTTTTATTAGAAAGGCATCCCTTTTCAGAACTGTCAATTACTTAGATATTTACATCCTTTCCAACTCTATTTCATCAGTTTCAGTAAAGCCCAACCACTTCTGAGGCGTCTACGTTCTTTTTCTACGAATCTGGCGGGGGAAAAAAACTAAAAGTAAAAATTCTGAACCTACCGCAGAGCTCAAAAATTTATAGGCGTGGCTAAATCGACGGTTTAAAACAAAGTTAAAAATATTATTGAATTTCCATCCCGGATGCTTGTTGGGTAGGGGGTTGGGGGGGCGAATCTTGGACAAATCTTCAAAAATAAACAGAAATAAATAGGAAACCATAAAATCGTTAACTACAAAAAATGTGAATAAAAGATTTTGCTATTTTCATACTGTTTTTTCTTCAATTTTGTTTACTCATATTATATTGGTCATATTAAAGAAGCCTTAATATACGAAGAAAAAAGGTTTTAATAGATAAATTTTACAGGAGGTGTCTTTTAGAAAAAATAAATATGCGTAGTTTTTTTAAATCTAAAGTAGTTACTTTTAAGTTGAAATAAAATAGAGTAATTTGAGGTTATAACTAAAATAGGGGATACTTTTCTGATCCGAGATAAAGTGATCGAAACCGGGACTGCTCCGACTAAAGTGGGACATGTAGTCACTAACATATTTGCTTTAACATGAGAGTTCGTAAAGTTATCTAATTCCTAGAATTGCAGGTCTTTATTGTATAATTTTAATGCCACTGTCTAATTGTATTTAAATGGCGCAACAAATTATAATTTTTAAAAAAATTTCTTAAGCATTAAAATTGTGTATTACTGAGCTCAGTCAATAATACACGAGAATTTCTACTTTCAACGTTCATTAGATAATCTGTGACAATAAGATTTAAGATTGCTTTAACAGGATAATAACCCATCTAGGAAAACATATTTTTAATATTTTATAAAATCTATTTTGAAAAATGATATCTACAATTCAATAAAAGTATTTTCCCAAATTAAGCCTAATAACAGCAAATGTACTTTTTTGATTCGCTAATTTGTACAGCACACAGCGCTTGAATTCAGTTAAGAGATTTTATGTGCTACATTATTTCTTCTTTTTTCTCCCTTTAAGTATGACACAAAACCACGTGGCCTTAGTTTTTGTTCTCTTTAAACCAGCATTTCAAGCACTTAATGATTTTTTTTTTTTTTTTTTTTTGGCTTTGGCTTGTTTTGACGTCAAATTCAGGCGATTATCTGTAGCCCAATCTGAGGAATTTACAACAAAAATGTACCTAACCATATCTATAAATCTTTTAGTAAAATTCTTTCAGTTAACTATAACAAACAATTTTTCTTTCTGAATATATAATATAATGCGTGACTTTAAAATAGTGTAAAAACTATTAGTCTTTTCTTTAAGTAGTTAATAGCTGACATTTAAATTAAACACTTATTTTTCTGTTGCAACCTCGTAATGCTTTTTGTGTAAAATGATTTCTCAAATTACATTTGCATTGTTGCAATATAACCGGCCTGTTTTGCAAACATTTAATTCGGGATAAAATAAAGATTCGATCAAGGTGAAATGTTAATATACCAATTCTCACCCTAACCATTAAAATTAATACAATTTTTTGGCAGATTTTCATGAAATATTTCAAGATTTTTTTCTCCCATCACTGATTTGATTGGTTAGAACAAGTCTTTTCAAGTCTTAGAACAAGTCTTAGATTCAAGTCTTTTGAGGCATTAGACAATGCGTGTTATGAGGCTCCTCTTTTAGTTATTAATCTATTAAGGTTCACCTTTCAAAGTATTTTAATTTTAATCGAGGAATTAATGATTTTTAATTTAATCATTTTTATTTTAGTAATCGCGTAAAAATATGTTATCTATTACTTATTGTGTGTATCAGGGGAAAATTTATTAACTCTTAAATGTATGATTGTTTGTTTTGAATTTTTCAAAAAAAAAAAAGGTATATTATAGAAAAATAGTCAAAGTTTAAGTAATAAATGAATCCAGATAATAATATGGCATATTTATTTTGAAAAAAAAAATTATTTAGACATTGGCAACATACAATATTTCCCACTTTAACTTTTGTCTTTCATACATGTTTTATTGCATATGGTTATCAGCGAATTTTTGAATAAAAATAATTGGAACTGGACATAGAATATTGGTAACAATATGTATATACAAGTTAAAGCTATAAGATTCCAAAAAAAATTAACCTTAGTTAATAAATGTTTCTTAGAAATAAGGGCATTTATTTATTTAAAGAAATAATAAAGATATAACAAACTACAAACAAACATAACATAAAAAATATGTTGCAGAACCTTCCGAGTGCAATGTAATATAAAGAATTAATGCATTATTAAGATTCTAACTCATTATAAATAAGTAATTGTATTTTATTTAATGACAATTTTATTCAGCAGGCTCGCCTTGAGTAAAGCATTCTAAAATTTTCAATTAAATACTAACGTACCTTGCTCTCTTTATAACTTTTCAGTCAAATATATTTAAACTTTAAACTCCGATAGTCACGTAACTCGTATTATTATAGAATCCTTACGATTATTTGTTCATTGTACTATATATCTCTCTGATTTGCAATCGGTTGTTATGGAGTTATGTGGAAAATATCACATCTAATACTTATCCCATAGCATTATGCTACGATTTCAACACGTGCTGATCATCACACTTTCCTCGGGTTAATTTGTAATAAGAGTTAATTTAATCATTCCATTTGAGTTTTGTCAAAGTAACTGCAAAGAACTGGTACTCTTAACGAGCTCTTGCAGGCTAAATTCTACTTTTATTTTGTGAGAAATTAACTGTTGGAAAATACAGTTACAGTATTTTTTTATTCATTAAAAGTAGAAACTTAATTTATAGGTTAAAACATTGTTATCAATGAAAAAAAGTCATTTTTAGAGGATTTAAAAAACAGTTTTGTGCTGTAATATTTTCAGAAATTATCACAGAAAAATTCCACATGTTAGCTTAATTTTTAAATAATTAAAGTTTCAAAAAAACTCTATCAATGTATACTTTTTCATCCTCCAAAGTAAATATGTAAATACCAAGTGTGGTAGCTCTAAATCTTATGGTCTGGGGTTCAGTGTCCTAACACACATACACACACATTCATTCATATAAGCAAACAAATATTCATTTAATTATCAGCCTTGGAGTAATTCCGGGGCATTGATTGGCCTAAAATT
This sequence comes from Argiope trifasciata, assembly GCA_026543055.1. Classification (NCBI taxonomy): domain Eukaryota; kingdom Metazoa; phylum Arthropoda; class Arachnida; order Araneae; family Araneidae; genus Argiope; species Argiope trifasciata. The sequence goes on from JAPMOQ010033694.1 coordinate 2,956,210, forward strand.
GATATCTTCTTTAAGATAGTGGACAGAAAGATCTAAAGGAGCACATTTTCATAATAATATTCTTTTATTTATATAAATCAACCAGTTTTAATGATTGATTTAGAAGATTGATTGATGTAGCAACTTTTATTTAAAATCTTAATAAAAATATTTTGAAAATATGGCTCACAGAGCAAAGTATGAAGAAATCTGAAATTCATTATTCATCAATGCATTGTTTGACTCAAGCTACATAAAATGTAATTATTTACTTCATTTAGACCAAGCTAACAGTACTAAACAGTATGTATGTCTATAACTAATATTTTACAAATTGGCCATTTGGTCGGAATTTAAATGCATATCCTGTATATATTCAATCATGTTTACCGTAAATAAAGATTTATTGAATTAATTATTTAGATATTGCAAACGATTATAAAAACCTTTGCTTTGCATTTATTTTTTTAGAAACTATCACATTTTATATTTATTTCATTTTATCCAGTCACGTGCTGAAAGTAACATTTTTCTAGATTTAATTTGCAGCAATAGTGGATTTTTTTTTTCATTTGAACTTCTGTCAATATGATGGCAACATGCTGATAAAACCTAATCTTTTTTCCCCTGGCGTGCTCGTGCAGATTAAATTTTATTGTTTTGCCCGAAATATATTGTTGAAAAATATGATTAAAATATTTCTTAAAAAATTCGTTAAAAATAGAAGCTTAAGTTATATGTTTAAACACTGATACCATTAAAAAGCTAATTTTTTTAATCTTTAATTTGATGTAAAAATCATTTTTGTGCAATAATATTTTCGGAAGTTATAGCGGGAAAGCGTCGAAATTTCGCTTAATTTTTAATTAATTCCAGTTCTAATTAAAAATTCAAAAAAAAAAGGACTCCGAGGCGCACATTCCCGACCTCCAAGATATACATGTACCAAATTCTGTAGCTGTAGGTCCATCGGTCTGGCCTGTAGAGCGCCAATACACACACATTGAGCCTTATTATAAGTATAGATTATAATGATTCGTTGAGAAAGCTTACAATATAATTCCAATGTTTTATAATTCAAAAAATTTGTATTTTCTTACAACTTTATTTATTTGAAAATCAAGCCAATTGTATTTTTTGAAAATCTTGCCTATAAAACCCCCCCCAGCCATAATCAATTGACTGGTCGGAATTCTCCGCCAGTTAGAGAAGGTATCAAAAAGAGCTATGTTTTCTAAATAGAAGTCGTGAGCTTTAAGAAATCCTACAATTTTATAAAAGAATTATTTCATTTAGAGAATAATCATTTCAAATACAACAATGTATGCATTTTTATTGAGAAAAAGATAAATAAATTATTGATAAACATCTTATATATGAATTCATTATTTTTAGAAAAAAGTTTAATACTAATAATAAATAAGTAAATATATTTTTAAGAAAAATCTTTTTTCATTTTTTTTTGGGGGGGGGGGGAAGAATTGAAAGGGAAAAAAAGTTCTACATAAACGTGGAATAAACTTTTTTGTTAAAACTAGGCGAGGTTGTTTCCTTTACAGTTCATCTTGCATTCAGAAGTGTTAGAAATATATCATTTTAGAGGTAGATTTAGTGTTCTTTGTTATTTCTTTTTATCTTATATGATCGAATGAATCATAAACATATGAGAGACAGTTATTATAGCTTACAAGCTACAAAAGCTGATATTTCTTTCTTTTTCTTTTTTTCCCCTTTCAATTTATCAATTTAAAAAATCCTTTTTGAAATAATTATCTTTATAAAAACATATTTAACTATTATCTATCAAACTATCTTATTAACATAATCGTTCGAGATGCGAATAATATTACTCACTCATTTGTTGTCTAGGGATAGGTGAATTTTAATAACTGCTCCGATTGAACACCTTCTTTATATAATATTCTACGAATCTAATCTGATTAGATTATTATCCCTATCAGAACAAGACATCGCACGATAACTTCAAGATTTTGTTCAATATTTTTAGTGCCGCACAGTATCATGAAGATATGTAATTGGAATGAAATTTTATGGCTAAGCAATATTATTGCAGAATTTTCGCTATGAGGGATATCACTTCATCCAGCATAGAGACAAATGAAGTCAAATGATTCATTATAAACGGACAGTAGGGCAAATTCTGTAAACAAAGTAACCTAAAAACACCATTAGAGTCAGAAATCTAAAGTAGCCCCAATTTATCAGGGTAGTTTTCCTTCAAGGGAAACCTGTCGACATTGGTGTTTCAGTTCGAATAAGCATTCAAACTTAAATCCTACCAAGAACAAAATAAACAAGATCTAAAATATATGTAGGCCGCAAACACAAGAACATTAGTATTTATAGAAATTATGCAGGTTTATTTGAAAAATAAAGTAAAAACGAACCATAACAGTGAAGCTAATGTTTTCGTACTGGCATTTGCATTTTGTTATCGTCTTCTAAAATATTTGCTGTTTTTGTTGAGAGAAATGATACAACGATTCGACAAGCAATGGTTAAATGCGAAACTTGTGATGTGTCATTAATAATTATGCGTAACCTAGGAATTCTAAAAATTAAGTTATGGAATTTTTCTTAGTATATTCGTTACATACTGAAAAGTTAGTTGACCTTCAGTGGTATTTTATACCAGAGTCCCAATAGTTTGACATCCTTTAATTGGAAAAAAATCAAGTAAGTGCCCAGCTCATATCCTGAGAACTTGACACCTTCCGTCTAGAGAAAACCTTCAGAGGTTATCAAAATAACATCAAGTTAAAATTTTTGTTCTATGAATTTGAAATAGTTGAAACTTAATTTACACACACAGTATTTTCGGCTTTAATAAGTCGCTGGAAAGATGTTTCGCTTTCTAATTTAAAGGATTTTTATGCTTTTAATTATCATGAATTCATTATCATATCTATGTATCAAAATAGCATCAAGCTGGAATTTTTTGTTGTATTAATATGAAATGAAAATTAATTTACAGATATTTTTGAATTTTTAAGTATGCATACAATGTAACATGACATATAAATATTGATATCTAAAAATTCTAAAGAGGAAAAATTATAAGTTTTCAAAAAAATCTGTTCAGATAATTATTTTTTAAAATCATGCGAGAATGCAGTTTATTCTTACCAGTTTTCCCTTAAACTAAATTTTCTGTATTAAAATGCATAGCAGATTATAAATAGGGTAATTTTCAAATTTGAAAAGGAAATAAACTTTTATCATTTGTCCTTCACGCAACACACACTGGAGATTTATTCAGCGCTCATCAAACAATAGCTTTTAATTTGTTGCTACAGAAGAATGTATGAAAACTATGACGGAGAGTTTTGCTTTGAATTGTGCTTTAGGAAAAAAAAAAAAAAAATCTTTTCAGTAAGCGCATTTCGGAGGAGGAAAACTTTCCAGCTTTCTCAATCTTGGCTGAAGGTTTTAAAAGCATTATTAGGTTTATTTATGATTTATCTTCGTAAAAAGAGAAACTAAATATTTTCTTTTTCAGAAATGCAATCTGAAAACAATCGGTATTAATTCTTGTTTTAGTTAATTTTATTGCATTTGCAAAGAAATGATAACAAACAAAATGTCGAGAAAATAACCTCTGAAGAAAATAAGAGAATTTTTAATTAACTTAATACTGCTAATTAAAACTTATTTCATAATCTTCTTATCACAAAATACGAAATTTCTCGCGTCATACTATACAAGCTAGATATTTCATCAATAAATTTCCTATCAATTTCTATTAAAATCATCTTTTCCCCCTCTACTTTCTAGTATGCCAACACGATATGGCGTATTTTTAACTTCTGCAGTATAGTGAAGAAAATTAATTAATAGATTTTGGTTGGTATATTTTTTTCAAAATTGGGTCCAAAGTTTGATGCAGGGAGATAATTTTGTGACAAGATCGCGTACCACATTTGTTGAATCATTTTTAAGCAAATTGCTTTTATAAATAAGCAACTTTTCAGATCGATAGATGGTTAACTTTTAACCGATCCTGTCCAAAACCAGATGCAGGTTTGCAACTACAATGATAAAATAGCAAGCTGATTTCCATCCATCAAGATATTTCATTTTTTTTTCTCGAATAAGAAGTATCAATTGAGAATATGTTGTAATTGTGACAAAATTCAATCGAATTTGCTATAATTTTACGATTTTTCACGCTTTAGACCTCTCTGTTCATACTTATGGAATTATGTTTGTCTTTGATAATAATAATCAAAAAGACACTATGAGCTGAAGGATAAAATTTGGCATGTGATCGTTATAGCAAATTTGCAGATTTCTATCAAATTTTGAACGAAATTATTTTCATAAAAATTTTATCTACCGGTTTTTTCGAGTGTAAATAAAGATAAACCAGAAATAGCCAAACAGATTTTTGTTTCAACAGACCAAAAACAAGGACCTCCAAAGCACATAATTGGCTTTCTCTGTTATTTTACGAAATATAAAAGGCTCATGTGCGGGACTCTGAAAATAAATATTTGAGTACTCATGGCGTTCAAGGCTTGACCCAAGAGCCACATTTTTTATGCATGGGAGTGAAGAAATAATACCTTTAATGGAAAGTATACGAGAAAGGTGTGGGAAGTCCAATTCCAGTGGTTCCCTTTTCAGAATTACATGGATTTATGATGGAACAAACAAATGGATGGAACTACATGGAACAAATTTTCAGCCTACGGATTTTATTTTAAACCAGCTGATTCCGGCTCATTGCTGCCGCAGAAGAAATAATTTTAGAAATATCGTTTGAAATTTAAAATAATTGTTTTGTATAATTAGGATTAATTGAAAGAACAATATTTATTTGCGTATAGGAAATGAATACAAAAATCGAAATTGAATTATATATAAAGGAGAAGTGTCAGCAATATTTTTTTTCCTTTTTTTTCTATCTTTTTTTTAACTTTATGATTCAATAGTTTTAGGGCTGACAAAAAAAAATTTCCATCGTCAGCAGAAACAAATAAATTTCTTAACTGTCCGACCCGTAAGCATCCAGCATACAACTGGATTGAGCCTGATGAATGGTACGGCAACGCATAAGAGACATACAAACAAATATTCATTTTTTATAGATTACATAATTTTACTATGCCTATAACCATTTCGTAAGTGCAAGTAATCAGCATTCAAAATTTTATTGCAATCGGATGAAAGGTGCGACTGCACATAAGAGACATACAGACAAGCATTTATTTTTATTTATATAGATTTGATAGAAATCTGTGATTTTGGTGTGAAGTCCGAAAACCAAAATTTCATATCTCTAGCTCTTTGAGTCATTCAGTTATTCTATTGACATATCGACAAACAAGCACGATTCCAAAAAGGGATTTTCCAGACTCAAAAAGGTCCAAAACATTTGTGTATGTATGCGTGCGTGCTTGTGTATGTGTGTTTGGTAATGGTTAACTTGACGGATTGTCACACTGCACTCTCCATATAAAATAGAATTAAGAGAGTTTAATATCATGTTATTTTGATGCTTTTACTAAAATTTTTAATGCAAAAGGGCATTTTTGATCAAAATCAATTCAATCTATAAAGTTTAATTCAATCACATCAAAGAGTAATAGACTGTTGCTCAGCCAATCAAATGAAGCGCTGCTCGTATCTCCACAACGAAAAAAGTACTGTTTGTTAAAAAAGTGAATTTTAAATCGCTGAATCTGTACAAATAAACACATTCTTGTAAAATTAAGGTCGTTACAAGAATATTTTATGAGATTGCCACATTTTTCTTTAATTGGTTTAGGAGAGCAATTCAATATTTAATAAAGTTAAAGGCTAGAAAGTAGAGAATTATTAATTTCTTAAATTTTAAATGCAGAATGCTTTGCTACTAAAATTTAAGAAGATTAATAAATATTTTTAAAAATTAAGTACTGGACTTTTTTGGTACTTTCTCGTATACGAAGAATCCAAAGAGAAAGCACTGTAATAGTAAAAACATTCGACCTCATGATTTCGGCGAATTTTCGCATTTCAAACTTATTTAAATTTGAAAAACTTATTTTTTGACTTAATATTTTCTATCACTCTGTCTATCTATGAACAAGATAACTCAAAAACATTTTAAACTAGAAAGGTCAAATTTGCTATGTGTTCTTAACACTAAAATTTGTAAATTTTGAACGAAATTTGTTGAGAGGAAGTTAGTATGTTTGTTTTTCTGCTGGAATGCAAGTAAATACGATAATTATTAAATGTAAAAGATGGATAAAATTTGGAACACAGTTTTACTGTTTGAAATGCAGACCCATATCAAGTTTTAAACCAAATTCATCTAATGGTTGACTGTCTATAAATCTATTCATTTGTATGCATTTAAATGTGATAGATCTAAGAAAGAAAAATTCCTCATGCAATCTTGGCATTGAAGTTGTTCTGCTTCAAAGGTCAGGTTTCAGGCGATCGAAAAAGGTTGTCGAAAGAGAACACTCAGTTTCCTTTACTCTTAAAGAAAAATTAATATAGCCCGCTCGGGCTATAAATAGAAATTTTGAAATATTCAAGGCTCTAAATAAAAATTTGCGCGCAAATGTTTCGTTGATTTTCCTCAAAGTACCACGTTTGTTTTGAAAAATAAAAAAGTTTAATTAAAATTCCCAAATTCTCTATATGTATTTCTTGATATATTAATATATTTTATAAGTTTTTCAAAAAAACTTTATCACTAGAAAAATTTATGATGTTTGAACATACATATTAGAATCAGTTGAATGCGAACTTTCATCGAAAACCTCTTCTGTACAGTTATCCTTAACATTAAAATCATTTTCTACTTCATTTAAAAGTGTCTGGAGCACTGTTTCATAATAGAATCAATAAATCGGATGATATTTCCGGGCCCAAGTTTTCGCACCATCTGCAAAGCCTTTTTTTATCACTGGGACAATAGCGGGAAGGAGCAGTATCAGTGAACGCACTAAAAGAAATATCTGAATTATTTTTAAAAAACTATCTGCTGACATCGGTTGAAAAAGTGCAGGTGTATTGAAGGTCACGAAACAGGAAGCTACAGGGTCAATCCATTCAATTGAACTAAAAATAGAATAGGGGCGAGCATAAATCCATCGTTAGCGGTCTCACAGACCGCATGTCCCCAGTTAAGGGTTAAGAGAAGCCATGGCATTAGACTGTTTAGTGTAGAGAAATTTTACCATTAAAGCCCCCTGAGGTAAATACATATTAAGAACACATCAATTAATCACGAACAATAGTCAAAAACGAATTACTAACAGGTCGTTCGCTTTTTTTCTTTTTACAAGGAATACATGGCACTGCTGTCACGCACGCATTAGGAATTTTACATAATTCATCCCTTATACAATGCAAATTTCCTCGTTCGTATGTGACATCAGCGCCAATATTTCTCCTCTCGGTAATTTTTAATGCTATTTTTTTTTCTGCGGATTTCATTTTCGCATGTGTTCTAACAGTCTGCATATTAAATGCGGTTTCTTTTCTTTCGTTCGTTTTAGGGGCCAATGCTGCCAAACAGGGAAAGTTATTTTATGGATACCTTGCATAAATGTATATTCCATATATCCTATTAAACGACTGGCCCTATTTCAACCGAAATTTATACCCTTATTTTTTAATACAAGAGAAAGTACACCGTCAATTAATCAAAGTTGAAATGAATGTGTGAGTGTGCAAATGAAGTGTAATTCAATCAATTAGAAGTTAACCAAAATTTCGCCATATTTCTGCAAAGCGAATAATCTTACAAGAAATATTTTAACACCGTCTTAAAATTCACAAATTTCAATGATACCAATTTTATTTCACATTATTTCTCTCAAATATTTTCAGTTTTTTTTTTTTTTTAATATACTCATTAAGATCAAAGCTATCTTTGAACTACTTTGCCTTTACTTGTTTAGATAGATTTTATTTAAATACATATTTTTTTACCAGATTTCCATTCGTTTCAAAGTAGTCATTTAACACTGCCTAAAGCAAGTATAAGTCAATTGTTCAAACAGATGCACGCAGAAAAAACCGCTAGTGAGCAAATGAAACACATGTTAGACGACAGTGGTCATTTCAGACAATGAGAAAATAATCAATATTTTACCTTTTTTCAACAGGGTGAAATTATTCCGAAAAAAATTCTTTTTATCATGAAGTTCATTTTTTTTTTTTCTTATATGCAATACCAGTTTAATTTTTGTGCATTTTTTCTTTAAATTGTAATTAATTCTTTAAAATATTTAACGCAGATAATTTTCAAATAAGGAAATTATTAGGATCTCCTTCTGAACTAGAACTACTCTATCCCTATTTTTTTTCATTTCTTTTTCATTTCAATGCATATGTCTTAGAAAAAAGCTTTATATATTATAATATTTTGCACAAAAATAGATTCAAAATTAAAAATATTTTGCATAAAATTTTTTTAATCCTAAATAAAACCAAATATATCAATTAGTACATATATTAATTATATACATAGTGTAGTAAAACTGTACTAAACTGTAGTAAAATAGGCTTTATCAGTGAATGAAAATTTAATTATAGCAGAAATCTAATTTTTTAAAAAATATTTTCGAATTGAGTGGTTTTTCAGATCTTGATTTGAAACTAATTTTTAATGGAATTGTGGGACAATTTTATTACTAAATGACAATGAGTTTTGTTTGAACGACACAAATAAGAACTTGGAATCAAAAGCACCCATTTAGCAAACTCAAAAATTAAAATTTCCATTTCAAACCTACCAAAACAGAATTAATTTCAAACCAACCAGCGTTAAAATTATGTTTCAAATCTACAAGCATCAAAACAAAGGATATGCATTTTTTTAAAATAAAAATAATATTTGAATGATGGATTCAAAAACCTTGTCCAATGAAAAAATGTTTCTGGAGTTCGGCATGGAGAAATCTTCCAAGTCAAAAAAAAATATTTTTGAAATTTCGATTTGAAAATCTTTCCAGTAAAAACTTTGTTTTTAAACCTTAACAGCCATAATAGTTCTAGTGATTTTTTACAGGATTTTTTTTCATATAAAATGTGAAATTTTCTTTTCAACAATTGGGGAACAAATTTAATTAATTCATTATTTTTTGCATTATTTTTTTTTCGCCATGATTACAATTACAATCTCTATTTCATAAAATAATTTAATCCTTTTCCGTCCCTCAAAAAAATGTTCCGCTATACATTTTTATATTAAAGAGTCAGTCATTTTTTTAAGTAATACGTTTGTCAATGCATTTTTATTTTCCCTTCTTGATGCTGTGATCAACTTGTCTAAAACATAACTGTTGAGAGCATAAATTTTATTTTGTTTCGATAATTTGTTTTCCATTCAATGTCTACGTTGTTGGATCGAAAGAAAAAGTTTTGAGGGTCGCTAAATCCAAAGGAATTAAAATTTATGGAAAATATACAATTATTCATTTCAAAGAACGGAAATAATACAACAGAAGAAACTAACAATTAATATTTTAAGAATGTGACACTCGCTATCATTTTCAAATAAATAAATATATGCATAACGCATAAATCATATGCATGAATAAAGCATTGTTCCAAAAAAATTGTGGTCATTTATTAGCTAATTTTTATGATATTACAACTGTTATAAAATTTTTATGATGGTTTTTAAGTTTGGTGCGTTATTTTAAAAAGGCGTTATTTCAACCGATGACGTCACGACATTCTTTTAAAAACACCTTGTAAGAGCAAATCCCAGAAAAAATTTCATTGTAACTTTGTTAATGATTAAACAAAAATTCTACTGTTTATCCAGGTGTCGCGAAAAAATTTTACACAAAAACAGGGTTCGTTAATAAGAATAGTTTGAACACCACTGGTCTAGGATATCGTTTCGACGATTCCAATGAAATGTCCTTCCAACATTAATATTACATGATCACATTCCGAATAGACTTTATTTTGAAGTAAACTCGACTCCAAATTGTAATTAACTTGATCCGGATTGAAATTTCGGTATCTCAGAATGTGCTATCGCCTTATAGAATGAAAATAACTCACAATGTTCCCACGTCTTTTGTCATTATAGACTGCGGATGTATGAAATTATTTTTTTAAATTTAAGTTAATTATTTTAAAAGTTTATTTTTTGAAAAAATTCTTCTTTCCATAAAGATGCTATGCTTTTTCAATTTTTTATTGCTGTGAGTCAACATATTACAGATTCATTTGAAAATTTGTATCTCTCTGAAACAGTATATAAAACTATATCTCGACTACAATTTTTAAATCTCCGTTTCCGGGTCATCCAGGGTTAAATTTTTCTTTTTAAAATTTCAAACGCATTTTTGCTTGTTTGAGCTGAAAAATTACTGTGTGGGCCTATTAAGTCGTCAAAATGCTTTTAATATTTTTGAATTACTTAAAAAAGCAATATTCAATTCTTCAATGAATGATTTCCTCGACCAATGCCGTTTATTCAATTGGCATTCCTGACTGAATATAGATGGCGCCATATGACACAATCTAGATTTTTTTTTTAAATGTGTACATGAAGAATGCTAAATTTTATTTATTTTATTTAACAGGACCTGCGGTTTGGAAAAAATGACAGTTTGATAAGGAAATGATGTGGGAAGTGTGGGGACGTGGAACATGCTATAAAAAAGTGATTTTTCAAGAGAAGAGAACAGCAGGATGTGTGAAGGAACAATTACTTCATCAGATCTAAAGATTTTAAGATCATTCCAATAGCATGTTGAATCGTATGATAAACATTATTTAAATGAAAGGTTTATATAATGAGCGCTTGTTATTAACTTGATTAAATATATATATGATTTTTTTTTTTCGATTTTGTACAATGGGTAACTTTATCTAATTCAAATGAATAATATCGTTAGGACTGGGTTTTTTTTTTCTCACGTTTTTAAGTTCTCTACATAAAAGTATTTTTTAAGGTATTTCGATTGCACTGATTATTCGGATCAGTAGAATTAGCACTTTAATTTGGGCCCAACGGAATCACCACAAGCGGCGTCTAATGCATCATAACAAAAAATATATGAAGAAAAAAAATTACAACATTATTTCGTTTTTTATTCTATGCGAATTTTAAAAGCTTCCTGTTTTCAGAGTATTTCAAACCTAATTCTGAAAAGAAACATACAAATTATGTAACAAATATTATTGCTTATATTTGATATAATATTATACAATATTATTAAAATATTATATTAATATTATACAAATTATATTACTGAAAATTGTATACGTATACAATTCACATAATAGGGATAACGTAATCAAACTTTTACATTTTTTTTTTCTGTTTGTAGTATTTTATTCTCATTATAATTTTTTAAACTTTTTTTTTTCTAACATCGATGTTAGGGTTGTGTAGAAATTTGAGTTGAAAAGTATTAAAAAATATTAAAGGTAATAAAAAAATAAGTTTGAAAATAATGCAGGAAAATTGATTCAACAAAATCTAAGGAATACTACGCAACTAAAGTAAACAATAACGAATATATAAAATGTAGTAAAAAAGTATTGACATGGTTTAAAAAACAATAAAATATGTTATAAAAGTACTTATTATTATAGGAGTAATTTACTTTTATAAAAATTAAAATTTATTCGTAGTTATATCAGCAATTAATTTCCTGATTACGTAGACGTGCAAAGTCCCTGAAACTTCAAAAGCAAATTCATGCTCTCATCCCACTTTTTGTATATTACTTATCTTTTATATTCAATTTAATCAATATTCTTTTTTTATAATATTACTAAATTAAAGCAGTAATTTATATTGAAGCGGAAGCACAAAACCACGTTATACAGAGAGAAAAAGTTGAACGAGACACATGTACGCGAATACCCCACGTTCGAAGTAGTGTACCTTTTTAGAAAGAGTGGGTCTCTATGTTGAGATAATTTATCAATTTTTGAGTTCTTGGAGATTTTTGAAAAATTGTTGTGGGAAAAAATTTAATGTGTATTTATCTTTAAAAAATTGCTGATAAATTTATGGTAAATATTTGACCGTATTACTTGGGCCTAGGAATCCAACTAATAACAGCTGAAGACTTTTCAGTTTCTTCAGCTCCTGAAGAAGCAATAAATAAGACTTTAAGACTGATTTAGAGACAAAGCTGGAGCATATCACGGTACACATTTTGGTACAAAAATGTAATTTTCCGACAGAACAAAAATGTTGTATCTATTTAGGATAATTTTGTAAATTTTACATTTTTATATCTATTAGAATAATTTTTAGAAAAGAAATTTAATCCTAAAAATATCTATAGGTATTAAAATTATTTTTTTAAATAAGTAGTTAATCGTATAACATATATTATTTTAAGTTTTTTGTACCTGTTTACTTCTTTACTTTGGAAGAACTCGGCCCTTTTAGAACTTAGAGATCTTTTGAAAGAAAAGTGAAAAATTTATTGAAAGCCTATCAATAAACTAAATTGATATAAATTGAAATAATTTAGAGATAAAAATTTCTAAAATTAGCTTTATATTATTACCTTAGCAAAATCATGAATTCCCCCTTTCCCATATACATATAAAGTCATACATCAGGTAGCAGGTTTTAGATTGTGTCATCACATAAACAATATTATCGATTTCAAAATAAATCTTTTAAATTCATAATTACTGAAATATTTATTAGAAAAAATGATGAGTAAAAAGGATATTTTAAATTATGGAAAGCTTCTTTGAATAACAAAATTTCACAATTGCTTCAATTTTACAGTTGTATAAGTCAATAGAGGGTAAGTAAAATGCGGATTGTGGAATACGCTCTTGAATGATTCGCAAGTAAGGTTTACACAGTCAGCTACAATATAGGCTGTAAGGTAGCTCTGGTACAGTAAGGTACAGTATCTGGTATGCTGCTTAAGGTACAGTATCTGCGCATGCTGCTCTGCGCATGCCCAGATAGTGTACTGTAAGTAATAAGTACTTGCTTCGACGAGACAAGAACTTGTTATTGTCCGCTCTTTCAGCGCATGCGCTACCTTTTTTCCGTGAATGCGTGTATAATCTTATAAGTGGATGAAGGTAAACCAACTTTAAGAGTAAAATCGTTGCTAGGTCGACTATACATTAGATAGGATCAAGTAACAAGTTAAAAAATTTACTATAAAAACAAATTAAATAATAATAAAAAGTATGTCATGTCTAAAAAAAGGATTACTTTTTAATATTTATTTTGCCATTTTATAAAAAATAGTATTTATATTTTTGTCTATTCGCATGAATTTATTTGTAACTTATACAATGCATGTTAACTGTGAACTTAATTGTAAATTTGTTTAAATATAGTATTTCAGAACTTGTATCTCTCAATAATATTATATGTAATGTGGAAACGTTTGGAAAGGCAACGATCAGCATTATTATGTAAAATGTATTTATTAATATTTAAAGGGACAAAACACAACTAAACTAACATTTAACACATAAAAAAGATCCAGAGCGTGAGCTGTGCGTCTTACAGTCTCAACGCCAAATTCTCGTCTGCCGATAATGGCCGGGAAGCATCGCATGATTAATGATGCAACATGGCCAACATGGCGCCCTACATCAGAGATTCTTGTTGTGAGATCTGTGGCAGTTCGCACAGTAATATCTATATATTATATCATTTTAAGTACAGGGTGGCCATAATTAAACTGACAGTGCTCACAGTGTTCTGTAAAGTTCTATTTGCGAGAATGAAGCCACATTTTGTAGGAAGATTAAACAAAACGGGGGACAAAGGATTCCGCAAAAAAAAAAAAAGAAATTAGTTCCAAAAGTCACCGCTAGGGGATTACGTGGCTGCTGTGTAATAGAAAATAGAGTGTTAACAAGTGCAAATTAATACAGAAATAAAATTACCTTTTATTTTGCCCATTCAAATCATGTTCAAAGTGGCTGCCGTGTTTGTGGACCACATTTTGCATTCTGTGCCCAGTATTCACAACAGCAGAAAGTAACATGTCTGCAGGTATCTCCCGTACAGTCCGTGATATGTTATCCTTCAACTTAGCTAGGTCCTGGACAGCTTCTTGATGGACCTTGTACTTAAGGTAACCCCATAGCCAGAAGTCGCATGGGGTAAGATCAGGGGACCGAGGTGGCCATGCAGTTAGAAAGCAGTGGCTAATAACTCTTACTGTTGTGAATTTCTGTCGTAGCATCTGTTGTTCCTGTAAATCAACGTGTGGAGGGGCTCTATCTTGCATGAAAATGATTTCCCCCAGGCATTGTCTTTGCTGAAGTGCCGGAATAACAAAGCTGTTCGACATGTGGAGATATTTCTCTCCGGTTACAGAACAGGTTACCGGTCCTGACGGGGTATTGTTCTCATAGAAGAATGGACCTATGATAAATTCCGCTGTGAACCCACACCAAACAGTTACCTTTGGTGAATGTAAGGGAATCGCTGTGACTGCATGTAGTGATTTGTCATCCCAAATTCGTCAGTTCCGGGTATTCACAGTTCCATTCAGGTAAAAGTGGGCCTCGTTTCCCAATAATATTTTCCACTGCCAAGCATCATCCACCTACATTCTGGCAAGAAAAGTGAGAGCAAAAGTCAATAGCTTATCGTGGTCGGTGTGACTTAACTCTTGTACACGGCTGATCTTGTTTGGATAGAAGTGGATAATCTTGCGTAAGATTTGCCATACCTTACTGTAAGGCATGTCCATGTTCCGAACTACTCCATGGGCGCTAGAAGTGGCAGCAATATTGTCTTGTCCTCTGTCGATAATCGCCGTGGCAACAGCATCGATTGTATCCTGTGGTACAAGTTTTCGTCCTCTGCCTGACTGAACCTTCAGAAAACCTGCTTTCTCAAACTTCGCAACCATTGCATTTAGCCCATTAACTAACGAAGGACCGTTACCTTTAGGCATTTTTTTGTGCTTTCTAAAAGCACGAAGAGCGGCTGACGCGTTGCACCGGTTGGGGTAAAAGAATTTGACCAGTAACGCACGCTCGACTAAAGAAGGAGACATTGCACATAAACTTTCAATCCGATTATTTCGAAAAGTAACACATTGCCTTTTAAAGCCCAAGCAGTTGGCACTGTGCCAATGGATGTAGCATGAAATTTGAATAAAGAACTTCTGCTCAGCGTTCTCTGTTACCCAGTAAGTGAAATTTCAGATTAAAAGACTTTATCGATGTTTATGTAAATTTTTCCCTTTTTTAAAAGTGTTGCCATATTGCACTTGAACTAAATGAGCAAATAATCAAAATAAAAGGTAATTTCATCTCCGTATTGATTTGCATTTGTTAAAATTCTATTTTCTATTACACAGTGCCACATATTTCCTTAACGGTGACTTTTGGAACTTTTTTTTTTTTTTTTTTGCGGAATCCTTTGTCTTTCGTCTTGTTTAATCTTCCGACAAAATGAGGCGTCATTCTCGCAAATAGATCGCGCTACAGAACACTGTGAGCACTGCTAGTTTGATTATATCCACTGTGTACGTTTATAAATATTTTATGTAAACATTACCTTTTGTTCGCTTTGTGACTGGTAGATAGCCAACCGTATTCAACAACATGGTTTAACCTTGATTTGTGAGTTAATAGCGGGTGATATTTGTAAATTTGATCACGCAGAAGAGCGAGTTAACTTCGAAATTCGACTCACTGAATTCGGCATGTCACAATTTAACTTGCACATTTCAGATGTTCAGTACAATAGAAATCGTTCAGAGTGAAATATTTTGGTTTTAAGTAGCTTGATTTTGGTGATTTCCATAAACTTCTTTCCACAAGGATTTTTTCAAGCATTGAAACAAATGAGTATACATTAATAGTATTATTTAGGGCGACTTAAACATACATGCTTAGTCGTAGTGACCTTTTTTTATATTAAGATTACAAGTTTTAATTCCTTTAAAATATTGGCAATTTTCTTAACGAGTTTTTGAAGATAACTAATTTTCGAGCATCTTTAGAAGAGGAGAGAGCCAAAAGTTATAAATGTTTTGTTTTTTTTTTCATTTCTGAATGATTTAATGGGAATTCACCAGTTGCACATTTTCTCTATGTATTAAAAGAGTTTAATTTAAAAAAATCAATGTAATTTATAATACAAGAATTAAAAAGTGAATTTAATCTCTGAAAGAAGCTGATTTCAGTATTCTATATTGAGGGAAGAAACAAACAAAAACAATCAAATATCATGTTGATGGTCCTACATCCGTTTTTTAGTCATTTGCCATTAACAGCAGTGAAAACAACAATCATTAGCACGATGGCGACAAACGTCAGAAAATCATGTGAGACATTTAATCCAATACAAATGCATTTCGATTTCAATGGAGCAGTATGAAATGCATAAAATCAACACCACCTAGTGTAATTTAGGCGAAATGTGGGACGGGAAACTCTCTCTTGAGAATAAGAATGACTCGCAAGTAAGAATCCACTCTCAATTGTGGTTTGCTTGACTTGCCAGTTTGGTGGATGCGGCATGTCACATATCGATACATGTTACTTAAATTTGTTAATAATTACATTATTCAATCATGAACGTTTTTATGATATTTAAGATGACGCATTCTTATTATAATAACACAATTAATTCTTTCTTTGAAAAAAAATTAGGAATTCTTTTTTAACCCCTCCCCCCCCCTTTTTTTTTCTTTTGAAAAGCAAGCATTTTTTAAATTATTATTTTAGACAGCATCAGAAATTTTAAAAAGTGTTCAGTATGGTTCATAAGAATTATATCTTTTAAAAAAGAAGATTAAATATCTTTTTGAAGAAGTACGTATATTTTTTAATCAATTTTTATGCATTTTCGGTATCTTAACGTTAAAAATACATATCAGAGAAGTTCATAGTTCATATTTTTTTATGTATATATTTA
>JAPMOQ010033694.1:2973074-2985697 GCA_026543055.1 Argiope trifasciata
ACATATCAGAGAAGTTCATAGTTCATATTTTTTTATGTATATATTTAACGTTAGTGAAACATGCAACGTTAATACAAACATAAAAAAAGTACATTTTTCTGATTTTCATTTCTTTTTAGTGAAATATGCATCTTTTTGTTACAAATTCTTCAGAGCTTTTTTCAGAAGCAGTGACAATAAGGCACTAAAAGGCAAACAGGGGAATTTCTTGTTTGTACATTGGAACGGCTCCCCCTTTTACATATCTATGAAAAAAGGGGTTGAAATAAGTTGACCTCGTAAATTTTTGGTCGAACAAAATGCAATAGTAAAATTACTCAATCTTTTCAACTCCGATTGGTGAAATTCCCAAACTGCTACCAAGGCTTCAAGATAAGGGCTATAATAAAGCCATTTTTTCGATCGAAACAATTATAAGCTGTTAAACTAAAAATATTACTTTATATAGATAAATTAAAAATATTTTGAATGGGAGGAAGAAAGCAATTCTTCTTATTGAACTTTGATTTTCTAGTATTAATTATTAATTTATGCAAACATGATTTTTAATGTGTCTAAAACAGCTGTGCAGTACTAAATTTCTAGTGAATATTGATATTAAAATAAACAGCATTCGTTCTATTTAACTTTATTGACCATAATAATAAAGTTTAATATATATATATATATGTTTGTGTGTGTGTTTAAAGGAGTTTCGTAATATGCGCAGGGTAAAAAGCTACTTGTAAACTGGTATTCTAAGAAAAAAAAGCCTAATAATATTAGAAATTCAAAAAAAAAAAAATGCCAAAAAATCTTGACGGATAAGATTATCAAAATATTTAAGATATTATATCTTAATAGTAGAATACAGTAATATTAAAATTATTGAATGAAAGTGCTGAATATTGTAATGATTATGTATGTATAAAGGTGTGTTAAATAATAATTATTCTTTTCTGTTGTTTCATCGATTACTTTATTTTGCTATGATATTTTAATAATAATGTGCAAATTTGTTTACGATATCACAGTTGTATATTTTATTTGTTATGATATTTATGCTTTAAATTCCACATTTCCTTTTAATGCTCTACTATCCGACAGAAAATTCTTACTATCTCGATATCCAAGCATATTTAAAATTTGTGATACATATTCCAAATAATTAGTTAATACAATTATTATTATAATTAGCGTAAATATTAATTACATAGGCTAATTACTTTCCCAATGTAAAATTTATTGTTATATGATATCTGGAAGCTATATTTAAAAAATGTTACTTTCCGCCATGTCGGATATGCTTGCCCCCCAGTCGGAAAATTGCTGCCGCTGCCTCTGTATACAGGGTGTCCCAAAAACACCTGTCAGAGAGAATGATGTAAATTACAAAATAGTTCAAAATAAGGCACACAATAAGACTACGTTATTAAAAAAAATTGCCTTTAATTATCAAAACTTTACATAAAAAAATTAAGGTTACACGATAAAATTTGTAATTTGGAAATTATTTCTTTTCTATCCAACCAGACTTTTAGAAAAAAAAACAAGAAAAAAAACGCATTTATTTGTATATTCTTAAATTAATCCGCATACCTCTCCCCATCTTTCCCCTCGCATAAATTTGTGAACCTTTGATAAAGTCGCGGATAATTTGAAGGCATTCACTAACGCCGTGAAAAGTTGTTACAAATTACAGATCTGGTGATAGTCTCAAAGTAAATATAATTGATATGAGTCTACCATTTTTACTCAATCTATTTTGAAAGCATGTGAGATGGACGCTGATTTATGCTAAAATTTTTAAGGAACTATGATTGTATTCACAAGACAATATAACGAATTTCAGTGTTTTAAAACATTACGATTATGAATTGTCGCAATTGCATACATGAGAAAATATGGACCAATATATGGTCAACCATTATATAAATATTTTATAATTAAAGAAAAATTATAATTTTTTAGTATATTCTCTGCTCATTTCTTTTATTAAAAAATTCACAGAAAAAATAAAGCAAAATTCCAGTAAAATTAATACATGCTGATATTATACATTGGAATATACACTGATGGAAAAAAAATCCCAACACCAAGAAAAAATTATTGTACAGTAATGAAATTTTAGGAATACATTTGTCTAGGTAACATATTTAATTGATTAAAGTTTCAAGATCACAGGTAAAACCATTGGCGAGAAGAGCCATTTCAAATGTGAAATGTTGGTATATTAGTAACCGGTGTAACCGCCAGAATTTTGAATGCAAGCATGCAAACGTGCATGCATTGTGTCGTACAGGTGTCGGATATCAGTTTGTGGGATGGAGTTCCATGCCTGTAGCACTTGAGCGGTCAATGCAGGGACGGTTAATGCTGGTTGTGGATGACGCTGGAGTTGTCGTCAATTGATGTCCCATACGTGTTCGATTGGAGAAAGATCTGGTGATCTAGCAGGCCAAGGCAACATGTCAACACTCTGTAGGGCATGTTGGGTTACAACAGCGGTATGAGGGCGAGCGTTATCCAGTTGGAAAACACCCCCTTGAATGCTGTTCATGAATGGCAGCGAAACAGGTTGTATCACTAGACTGACGTACAAATTTGCAGTCAGGGTGCGTGGGATAACCACGAGAGTGCTCCTGCTGTCATATGAAATTTCTCCCCAAACCATAACTCCAGGAGTAGGCCCTGTGTGTCTAGGCCGCAAACAGGTCACTAGCAGGCGTTCACCTGGCCTCCTTCTAACCAACAAACGGCTATCACTGCGACCAAGGCAGAACCGGCTTTCATCAGAAAACACAACAGATCTCCACTCCGTCCTCCAATGAGCTCTAGCTTGACACCACTCACGTCGCAAACGGCAGTGGTTTGGAGTCAGTGGAATGCACTGTACAGGGCGTCTGACTCGGAGCTGTCCTTGAAGTAACCGATTTGTAACAGTTCGTTTTGTCACTGTGGTGCCAACTGCAGCTCGAATTTCAGCTGCAGACGCAGTACGATTAGCCACAGCCATACGCCGAATACGACGGTCTTCCCTCTCAGTAGTACCACGTGGCCGCCCGGAACCTGGTCTTCTTGAGGCAGTACCTTCCCTTGACCACTGCCGCCAATACTCATGCACAGTGGATACATTCCTGCCAAGTCTTTCAGCAATATCGTGGAAAGAAAACCCACCTTCTCGTAGCCCTACGACACGACTCGTTCAAACTCAGTGAGCTGTTGATAATGGCTTCTTCGTCTTCTCAGAGGCATCCTTGACTAACATTAACCCACTACGTAAAATCTCAACTGTAAATAACGATCACGAACCTTACAGCGCTTATTTAAAGCAAACCTCATTTGCATGTTCATAGTGTCGCTGCCAGCGCCACACTTACACGCGTAGCTCGAAATTTGAATCGACGTCATCTTTCAGATGTATAAACACTCCTACCAAATTTCGTTTATCTAGCACAGCTCCTTCCTAGTGTTGGGATTTTTTTTCCATCAGTATAGTTGTTTGACAGTCAAAAGGCGGGTTACAATCGTTTCATCAATATGTCATCAATTCGTTTTTATTCAATTTTCAAGATACTAAGATTCAGCAAGCATTATTAATATTTTCTTGAAATAACTTAATAATAAATTTGCAATTCATTACATTTTCGAGTCCAAAACCAAGGATTTCCTTTCTCTTTTATGTACCTCTCAACACTTAGTTTCATTTTTTTTTAAAGCAAAAGAAACTTTATGTTGCTAAAGTGGTAGTTTATTTATCTTTATTACAGTTAAAATATTTTAAGGAAAAAAGTTTGTTTATTGAATAAAAGAACCAGAATTAGTTTTAAAATAATTATTTCAATGCGAGCATTATAATTTTTCCCGCTAAAGAGAAATCCATATTTTACTGACAATGAATTTATTATATTAAAAACTTTGACATTTACTATTTTCTTTTCTCCATTGCCAAGCATGGCACCAAACACTGCCAACATTACTGATGACGTATGAAAATCACTGATGTATACCATGAGTCAACATTTAGATTTTCTGTTACAAGTTTTTAAAAAATTATTCACGTTTGAATGAATTTTTATGAATCATCTAAAATCTATTTAAAAATCTATGAAGGGAAATTTATGAGCTGGAATTTATTTAAAATACAACTTTTATTTTCAAAAGGATTTACAAATAAGGTTTGTATCCGTTTAAAAAAATAGGTCATTCCATAAAGTCAGCGGAATTTTCACGCTAACCGAGCACAGACATTTTAATTATTTGAACATCAAATCATTTCATTCATGAAAAAATATTAAATATATGGCAGTATTATAGCTTTATATCCATTTAAGGGATATCGCATATGGAATTTATTTGCAGCATTAAATGTCTACAGAAACCTTTTTAAGATAAAAAATTATTTACTATGGAAGCTTGAATGAGAAAGAAATCCGGTTCATGCTCAATGAGATAAGAAGCTTATTGCTTTCAGCCATGGTCAGTATTAGGCATTGTAATGTCTTGATCACGATAGATCAAAGAATACTCAGAATTTTTAGACACTTCTTTATTTTACAGCCCTATATATACATATACAAAAAACAACATAGTTCTTATCTTGATTAAATAGTTGCTATTTACACCACAACAGTCGAAGTTGAAGGGTTTTACTTGCAAATCAGTTCTCCATCAAATCGTAAACACAGCACCACTGGGAATTCACGGGTTGTTCAGTCAGCGATCATTTCAGGCGGTGCTCCAAATCTCCCGGACTCGTGGGCATACTCCAGCAGTCTCCCAGAAACCATCTCTCTTTTTTCTTTTCAAAACACTATGCGTATTTTATCCAAGCGACAGACTCCGCCTCCTCTTCCTCAGTGGCTACTGGTCCTCTCTTCCGGCCAATCATGCCCAGCAAAGGGCCCTTTCAGTGGCACCAGTCTATCATTGGAAGGTAATTAAGGCGCGCCAAAAAATCTGAAACATGGGGTCCGCTTACAATAGGGAAATTTGGCATCCCGATGTTTGAATGTCCTATTGTTGCTGAAAACATTATCACTGTCTTCTGGATGAGGAATTTCCATGTGTGTTCTTTCAGCTACAGATGCATTAGGTCCCGAAAGGAAACCATCTGTAACATCTGGTTATCTCAAGGTGTCTAGCAAACACAAAGGCAACACAGCTGGCAGAAATATTTTATCTCTAAAGGGGGACGGGGAATGTCATAGCCTCCTGTTAAATCTATTATTACTGTCGTTCATCTTGAATAAGTTCTGAAATTAAACTTTGCAGATAATATTTCTTTCAAATAAAAAAAATGGTAGCAGTAATGAGATAGAAAATGACATTTACCTTTATTGTTGTTAATTGTTGTCTAATTAAGCATTTTTTTCTTTTGAAATAAACCTTCATTTCAATAAAAATATGAACTTTTCCATTATTGTCTCCCTTTAAATTTAGTTCTTCCGGAGTCGGTTCTTTAGAAAGAGCTGTATGGTCCTGGTCTGGACTGACCTTTTCCACAGATCTACTGACGAAGACACTTCAGATATTTTCTTTCGGACTAGAAATATTCTGGGTCCAAACGCAAGCTCTGTCATCTAAGGATAGAAACTGCGCAACTTCTTTTAACCTTCTTTTTACCTAACAGTTGTAGCAATTTCTTTTTGAATCTGAACGCAAGTCCAGTTATATATTGATAGATTACTTCTCAAACTTCCATCCAAACAGCTCCAAAAAATTATATAAGACTGTAATGGCTTGATCCTGACCAATCAATTAAAAGAGTAGAATTTCTGACACGTCTTTATTTTATAGCCATATATACATACGAACAACTTGTTCTAATCTAGTTTAAATATTTGCTATTTACACATCAGTTGAAGGTTCAATTTTTATAGTCAAATGAGTTCATGGAAAGAGTGTTCCATTAATTCGTAGAAAAACACCACAAGACGCTGACAGGGTGTTAGCCAGAACCGCTACTCCAGACTGGAACGTAAATAATACAGCAGTCCGTAATCCAAAACAAATCTCATCATCAAAGCAGGACCCGCTCTTTATCTCTGTCCAAACTACGCCTCCTCAATTTCCATTCGTCCACGTCAGTTCTCCATCGGCTAATCGCCCATCAAAAATTTCACTCCATTGTGGCACCACTCTTTCGTGGTGTGGGACTGTCCGTCGATGACGCGTCCTAGCAATTGATCACTCTGAAACACGTGTCAATGATATTCCTTCACAAAGGGACCACCCGGCATCCAGATGTTGGACACTCCTTTCCTTTGATAATGCGACAGGTTTCTTCCCCACAATGAACTCCACGTGTGGTCTTTCAGCTGAATTACTAATGACCAAATTCAACCACCACTCTGCGAGAGAAGACCACCCATCCAGCAATCAGGAGGTTTTTAACAATGGTGGGTGTTAACAGGTTATGAACAGCTATCTGGAAATGACTCTTCTTGTGAAAGGGACAGGGGAATATTACAATTTCGACCTATTTAATAAGGCAGTGGAATTTTCAGACAATTCTTTTATTTACAGCCATATATATGTACATCATAACAGTTTGCACTAATCTAGGTTTAAATATTCGATATTTACCCAACAGGTTGAAGGTTTATCGTGAAAAGAGTTCGCCATCAATTCGTAGAAAGAACACCACAAGATACTAACAGAGTGTTAGTCAGCACGGCTACTCTAGAGTAAAACATAAATATCCGCAGTCCGCAATCCAAGTCTCCTCCTCCTTCGAAGAAAAACCAGCACTTTATCGCTGTCTGAACTGCGCCTTCTCTTTTCCCATATACCCCCGTGAACTCTCTATAGGCCAATCGTTCAACAAAAATGTCTCTCATTTGTGGCTCCAGCCTGGGGTGGGAAATGACCTTCAATGATGCATAATAGCAACTCACAGCTCTGGAACACGTAAAAAGATAGTCCCCTTACAATGAGAAAACATTTGGCATCCAGATGAGTAGACACTCCTTTCCCTTGAAGGTGCAAGAAATTCCTCCCAAACAATGAACAAGAAGCATGTATGGTTTTTCAGCTTAGCACTAATTTCCAGATGCTCCGACCACTCAACGGTAAGGAGATCCCCCCCCTAGCAATCCGAAGGCTTTTAACAATGGAGGGCTTTAACAGGTGATGAACAGTTGGCTGGAAAAGCCGCTTATCATGAATGGTACATGGGAACGTTACATGTTTAGTAATATTTGAATCTGAGAAAACATCCCTACTTCCTCATTCATAATATAGATACTCTTTCTGAGTAATTTCATAGGCAAGTGATTGATTAAGTGGATAAGAATAAAAAATAAATGTATCATAAATCCCGATATTTTTTAGCTGATTAGCAAATACTGCTTTTTATTTACTTGTCAATTAATCGGCTCCTCTGTCAAACGTTGAGGAAATACAGACTGATTGTGAAGCGGTTTTGTCCTATATCTGGCAATCTGTACACAGAACGTCGCCAGCATCCATTGCACAGATAATTTAGTCGACAGATGAAGAACAGTGCGAAAAATATGGCATCTTATTCAATTGCCACCTTATCCATTATTCTTACAAATGATATGCAAATGTCATCGGCGTCTATCGTTTTGATTCCTTAGCCAACCATGTATGTTGGCAAATGCGATATCTTCTTCACTTTTCATCTCGTCAGCTATTCAAGCAATGTGTTAAAAACTATAGGTCGAGCTGGCGACGATTGGATTAGATCTCTGGCAATCTGGCTGAATGCCTGACAGTCAAAATAAACTAATTGTCTGATTACCTCTCATTTTAACATCGTTGACAGCCAGCTCTTCGATTTCTAAGTAAGGTTTCAAAACGAGACTCTTTTTATCGAATTTTTACCATTCTTAAACTGACCTTTTTGAATATTAATGTCCACTGAGTGTCTCACTGAATATAAATGTTTATTCTTCTGTCCATATAACTTTTCTTCAAAAAACAATCTGATCTTGTGTGTAGGATCAAATAATAAAATTCTTGACGTCGATCATTGAGTTGATCATGCAACTGCTTTAACAGTTCATATACTCTATGATTATTGCATTAATGCCAATTATTAAGTTGAAATATTCTTTACATTCTCGTTTACAGAATATTGAATTCTATACTGACTTTTCTAGTATGTGGGTGATTGGAAAAATAAAACAAAATGTCGAATTCTATGTCACTTGTACAATGTCCAGTCTTCCCCGGTGAAGTTAGGATCCTTACATTGTTATCGCAAAACCGGTTTTTTCACGCATTTCCTAGAAGGATGTACGGAATTCAGAAAACAGCTGTTTTATTCTTCTACTACTAGGTCAATATTACGATTACTTACAGCATAATCATAAGCAAAGAATTTTATTTCCTTATTCGGAATTCCAATATTTATCAAGATCATCTTAAATGTTCAGTTTATCTCTCCTAACTTATCAGGTCTTAGCTGCAAATATCGACCACCGCATAGGACATACACGCTATACTCAGATATCCGATCATTGGCGAAAAGGCACCAATATGCCAACATTACCATGCCGGTCTTAGTAATAAACATGTATCAATAAAATGCCCTTAATTTTTTTTCTCCGTGTTTTATTTCTATTTCACACTTCGTCCTTCACGTTACCGGACCTAGTAGATAAGAAATACCATCGAAATATTTGCAACTTTTTAAAAGCTTTTCCCGTTTTTACTTGCATCTAGTTGGTTTTTTTTTCTCCCTAAGCTTCCTTTATATATATATATCAATGTTTTATAATGAAGTTATATCATTAATACAATATTTTTCTTTAAAATAATTAAAATCTTTGTTTTCATTTTATGTTCTTGAAATTTTAAAATTTTATCCATTTTATATTATAATCCTTATATTTTAAAATTTTATCTCAATTTGTTTCATAATTAAGTGAATGGGGCGTAGTTCTTTAACTTCAGGTTAAAACGTATGTTTGCCATAGAATGGCCAAATACGAAACTTGTACCAATAAATCATATGCACACTGCAACTGCCGACGAATCAAAATGAAAAGCATTATGTATTATTAGCAAATTTTTTGATGATAGGATGATGTATAACTAGACAAATAATTGCAAATGGTAATTTTCTCTATTGAAACAAATTTGTATTTTTGAAACAAATGTTTTCATTCTAGATATATGATAAGTTCCACTAAATTTAAAAATAAGCGTTCCTTTGCAAATATTTTAGAAAGAAATGTTAAATGTTTGAGTACATAGTAAGAGAACATTTTATTAGTTGACAATTTTATATTAAGGGGATGTAATTTTTTAATTTTTTTTTACTATCCCCCTCTACTTTTCATACAAATTTTCACCTTTATTTAATGAAATTTTGTAACTGGAAGCATCTCTCACCATACATCCATATTTGCATTTTGATATCTATGTACATGTACTAGGCTCAGTACCTTCGTGTACATCTAAATCTAGAGTTAATATTTAGGAAAATAAAAACGTTTTTGCAATATATACATATCGTGTTCCTAAAAAGAGGGTGAAGCATTTGTCTTCCTAAATATTGTATCTATGCTTGTATTTTCATTTACAAAGTTTCATTCAGTTAAAAAAAGTGAAATAAGAAAATCATAATGCAATTATTAACTCCTGAAAATGTTTTTTTAAAGATTAATAAAAGTTACATTGCTGAAATGTTCACAAAACGCGTTCCTATACATTCAATACCTATACAGTGTTGCATTGATTTAGCAATATTTGCTTGCATGCTATTCAGTTTATCAGCATCGGACATTTTAACATAAGGAAGGAGACGATGAGAAACTTTTATAAAAAATGGTCAATGTTGTTGCCGCGAAGGTGATTACACTATCGACGTTTAAAGGACCGCCGGACGCGCTCAAATATAGCACGTGTGTTTGCGATTTTTCTAGCAGCGACGAGGCCTTTCACTCTATCCAAAGGAGTCTGATAAACAAGAAATTTCATGTGACCCCATAAGAAGAAATCCAAGGGATTGAGGTTCAGAAGACGTTGAGGCCAATCAACAGGCCCACCGCATCCAATCCACGATATGTATCATCTAGGTCAGCCATACTCAACCTTTTTTTTATAGGGGCCACAAACACGTTTCAGTCACGGTAGCCCGGGCCGCAAGTAAAAAATAATTAGGTGTATAGATGAAAAAGTAATATCAACCTAATGAATTATTTAGTTTAATGTAAAAAAGAACTTTTAACAAAGATGCTTACTTACTTATATGTATATCTAATGAGACTTTTGGAACTGAGAGCATTTTTTTAAAACTTTATCAATATCTGGCTTGTCGTTGCATGCTACTCTTATTATATCATCCAAATGGGAATCAGTCAGTTTATTTCTATATACACTCTTTGTGTATTTCATCTTTGAAAAAGATGATTCGCACACATACGTTGACCCAAAAAATTTTAGCATTATTTGGGCACATCTTTGCACGCTTTTATATTTTTGGGGAACAGTGCTCCAAAATTCCACATATTCCCTTTTTTCTTTGAAAATTACTTCCAGGTTGGTGTCATTTTTAAAATCAATAAATTCATCAAACAACTCCGAGTAATTACAATTTAAAACTGAAGCCAACTCAGAAATAGTTGGTGTCTTTGAATGCCATGGATTTTCTACAAGTAACAAATAATTTTTTATTTTTCTGAGATTTTGAAATCTTTTTTGAAATTCGTTTAATAGTGCAGTTATAAAATTTGAATTTATGGAGCAGTTTTCTTCTGAAATCTTAATACCGTCCTCTCTGGTTTTTATAATAGTTGGAAAATTGTGCAGCTGTTTGTTCTGTATTTCATTATTATAAATACTTAGCTTTTCCTCAAATGTAAACACTTTATTTGCCATATTGGACACTATGTTATTTTCGCCTTGTAGACTCTGATTGAGATTGTTTAGTTTTTCCGTAATATCACATAGAAAACCTAAAAGACACCACCATTCATCGTTTTGTAATTCTGGGTACCCTTTATTATTTTGCTCTAAAAATAGGATTATTTCATGGCGTAATGAAAAAAACCTTTCCAAAACCTTTCCTCTACTAAGCCATCGCACCGAGGTATGCAAAAGAACGTCGCTGTGCTCACTTCCCAGTTCTTCAAGAAGGGTTTTAAATTTTCTGTGGTTCAGTTCTTTTGCTCGTATATAATTGACAATATTGATAACTGTTTTCATTACAGCTTCTATTTCTGGTTGTACAGCACGGGCCGCCAAGTTTTCTTGATGGATAATACAATGGAATGTTATTAAATTGCTGCAATTATATTTTTTCTTAAATAATGAAATGAAGCCATTTTTGGATCCAGTCATTGAAGGAAACCATCTCTACACAAACACACGATTTTTTGCACATCAATTTCATGATGTTCTAAAAAATTACAAATAGTATCAAGGTAATCCGTGCCTCGGGTTTGACCTTTCATTGGCAGTAATTTTAAAAAGTTTTCATGAATTTCATTGTTTTCTGTACAATATCTAGCAAACACCGAGCACTGCGATGTTGCTGAAATATCGGTGCTGGCATCAAATGCTAAACTGAAAAACTTGCATCTTCTAAGGTTTTTTAATATATCATCGGAAATAAATTTAGAAATGTCTTCAATACGCCTGGTGCAGGTTGAATCCGAAAGCTGTATTTTTTTTATATCAGATACTATTTGTTTTTTGTTACTGTATTTATCAAAAAGTATATTAGCAGCACTAATAAAGCATTCCTTTACAATTTCCGCATCGGTAAATGGCTTCATATGCTTACCAAGAATGTAAGAAATTTCATATGATGCTTTTGTTACCGCCCAGTCTTGTGATAATGCCGCGAACATAACATTTTGTTGCTCATGCAATGATCTCTTAAAAAAACTCAATTTCTCATTTCTCAAAGACGATCCGGGAGGAAACGTTTCGTTGAAATCTTTATGTTTTGAAGTGAAATGACGAGAAATATTGTATTTCTTCAATATGATACTTTCCCGACATATCAAACAAGTAGCTGCGTTGTTTTTATTTGGCACAACAAAATAATCAGATTCCCACTCATCTTGAAACAATCTATTTTCAGTTGATATTTTTCTTTTATACTTCGACGACACTCCTGACATTATTTTGAAAATAATAGGTATACTTAATTTACAAAACAAAACTATTATTTGGCAGAGGACGCGGGTACGTACACAAATTTAGTTTAATAATTTAGATTAAATTTATAACAAGTTTAGTTTCGATCGACAATCAAAGCGACACGCACTTAGGTCCATGGATCTTAAGGTCTGGCCACGCGCAAACACGAGCGGCGGGGCGACTTGCCAATTAGTAAAACACACGTCTCATTACACATGACAAGCAATATTTAGCTTCGCAAGTCGCCCCGCCGTCCGCGTTTGCGAGTGACAAGACCTTTAAGGGTATTCCCCACGCCGCGTATTTCGTATCGTTCGCGCAACCATAGATTACAGACCTTTAAGGGGATTCCCGCGCCGCGTATTCCGTACCGTTTGCGCAACCATAGATTAGGATAGTTTGCGTTTCCAATTTAAGCAAATTATTGATATCGCTCACATTCCCATACTTCCCGTTCAATTACCAACTCTTTGAAGGGCGCGAAATTTGAAGTTGTTTACAAATAAGTTGTAACTACCTAG
>JAPMOQ010033694.1:2986097-3059628 GCA_026543055.1 Argiope trifasciata
CTAGGTAGTTAGGCACATAATTCGGAAAATGCTCTGTTGCACTATCATGCATTAACCATATGTTCTGGTGTGCAATAACCGGTATTTCCTGCAGTAAATTCAGAAGGTCATGCTGCAAGAAAACAAGGTACTTTGCGTCACTGAGGGGTTCAGACATAAGATACGGTCCCAACAATTGATCACCGAGAATTTCCGCCCACATGTTAATACTAAATTTATGATGCACGTTCGACGACATAGTAATATGGCGATTTTTGGATGACCAAATATGTACATTGTGAGTGTTGAAGACGCATTCTCTAACAAAGCTGACTTCATCTGAGAATAAAATTCTTGCAGGAAAAAATGTATCCTCCTATGCGGCACAAAATATCCATCTTGAGAACTCCATCCGACGTGGGAAATCGTCATCGCATAGAAGTTGGACTTCCTCCAAGTGGAAGGGGCACTTTTTTTCAGAACGTATGACTTTCAGCACCATTTCGTGCTGGATACCCAATTCAGCTGCAACTGATTGCGTGCTTGTTGATAGGGTATCGGCAAAACCGCTGCAAAACTCGGTTTTCTGTTACAGGTGTGCGCACACTGCTTTCTTGCCTTGCATTTGGCCTTGATATTTTGAAGGATCCTGTCTCCAGTAACAGCCGATCAATATGTGCAAAGGTGCTTTGTTGTGGGCAACGCTTGGTTGGATATTACTCTTGTCATATTCTTTGTGCTAGGCGTAAATTACCTTCCGCATGGAGTTAAATTAAATGCATAGCCGAATATTTGTCATTCGTGAAATCTGACACATTGTTTACGAATGAAACTTATCGACTATCCATTCTGATTGCTCTTAAATGAATACAAGTTGCTTTTATATTCCTAGAACCATCAACTCTGCACTGCTCGCTGCTTTTATATTCTTAAAAGCACGAAAAATTTACGTAACAGAAAGCTTCTTCTTCGCTGCTACCTTGTTACAAATCCTCGCATACTTTGGGATATTCTCTTCGCCAAGCTAGTTGTCTCTTCGACGTCTGTTTTTGTAATTTACACAGAATAAACGTTCCCTGCAACCCTATATTTTTATGACAATTTTTCATCTCCTTGATGCCTAATATCACTTCTCTAAATTTACCTTTCGAATTTGGCAACATCCTCTATAAATATCGGTACCGATGTTTCCTGGCAAACATTTTATTTTTTTTTTCTTGAATATCTTAAAATATCCTCAGTTTTTATATATACTACACACTTATATGAAATTAAAGAGTATAAATTTCCTTATATTTTCAAGATTTTATTTTTCTTAAACAAGGTTTTGATATTTTTGCAGATAAGGGCTCTAAACTACTTTTTCGTTTCCAATAAATTACGCCTCCATGATTCATCAAATCGGCATGTTTTTTATATGAAAAATAACCTTTAGGATTTTGCTTTCATTTAAAAAATCATAGTTGAAACCCTATTTGTTAATTTTTATTAATTTTTAACAGTTTTCAAAAGTTCTACGAGTCTTCTTTGAGAACCAGGGAGTCAGCAATTTTGTTAAGCGCGTATTGGAAATAATGAAATAAAAAACCTGGAATTGGATCAGGGTACAAAGAAATATTTTAGAATGAAGTTAACATGAGGTAAATTTAAGATAAAAATTAAGAAATTTAGATTTTAAACTATTATATATGTGCTCTTGAAAAACGTATGTTTCCTATTAGTCATGGGGTCGCGGTGGCCTGGTGGTAAAGTCTCGGCTTCGGAACCGGAGGGTTTCAGGCTCGAGACTCGATTTCACCGAAGAACCATCGTGTGAGGGGGTCTCTTGCACGTTAAATCTGTCAGGCCAAACGTCCTCCAGTTGGTGTGGTGTGGTATGGAGAGGGGGGTGCCAATTCAGATGTCGTCCTCGTCATCTGATCTTGGTTCAAAATTACGAGGTCCGTCCCAAAATATCCCTCGTGTTGCTTTAAAACGGGACGTTAATATAACTAAACAAACTTATTACTCATGTCTAGGCAAATATTCTTGTCATATTAACATTTCAAACAAAAAAAAAGTTCCACAGATTTGAGATTAAAATTGAATAAGTTATGAAGCTTCAAAATTCATTCAATATGAATAAATTACCTTCGAAAAAAGGACTATTTTTCAATTAGCGTCTCTTCTTTGATATGACTTTTAAAAAATTCGAAAACCATTTAAAAAGTTTGCGTAACTCCATCAGTTTTTATCTCTAAAGTACGGTATT
Organism: Argiope trifasciata; assembly: GCA_026543055.1. Lineage (NCBI taxonomy): Eukaryota > Metazoa > Arthropoda > Arachnida > Araneae > Araneidae > Argiope > Argiope trifasciata. Next base: position 2,988,328 of record JAPMOQ010033694.1, read on the forward strand.
TTTAGTTTAAAATTTTAATATCACACGAATATTTTTTTAATATGTCTAAAGAAGAAGGGAATATACATAAACTTAGGCGATAATACTTTTTTCTCAAATACATTTGTTGACTTAACCACCATCAAATATAACTCTATACGCATTAAAAGCATTTTTCAGGTATAAAGCTGAAACAAGGTGCTCTTTTTTACTGTTTGATTCAATTAAAATTTGACATCATTTTACCCCTTGAAAATAAATAAGGGCTAACAGGATTTTACTATAATATCTATAAAAATTTACGAAGCCGGATATTTTTATCTTATTATAAAGATTAGCACACTATATTATATATAAGAAATGGTACTTCTCATCTAACAAAAACTGAAGAAGTCTAATTAATGTAAGCATATAATTTTTGAGATAGAAGTTAGTTTCGAAGACAGTGATGAGATTTCCAATTTCTTAAGTTCGTTTTATTGCATCCCAGGAAACACAAATTATGAATAAGCTGAAGAGACGAAAATAACACGAAATAAGGAAAAGTTAATGAAAATTTTATCCCGGTGAATATATATTCACCGGGATAAAATTTTAATAATAAAATTTAAATATACTGTGCGACTTTGATAGGCTATCAAGTGTCACAGGTAAGGGAGCCACAGGTATCTTTTCAAATGAATTTGTTTAGATCAGCAATTCTTATCCTTTCACTTCAAGCGTGGGAACCACTGACTAAAGCATTTTACAAAGTTCCTTTTGAATTAATTAAATAGAAAAAGTGAAACGGGATCAGGAAATAAGAGATTATTCTAGATTGAAATTAATATAGGCCAAATCAAACTGAAAGGATATATATATACACTGAAGTGACAAAAGTCATGGGATGACTGTTAATATCGTGTCGGTCCTCCTTTTGCCCAGCGAAGTGCAACAACTCGACGTGTCATGGAGTCCACAAGTCGTTGGAAGTCCTCTGCAGGAATATTGAGCCATGCTGTCTGTATAGACGTCCATAATTGTGAAAGTGTGGATGGTGCAGGAGTTTGGGCACGAACGGACCTTTCGATGATGTCCCATAAATGCTTGATGGGATTCATATCGGGCGATCTAGGTGGCCATATCATGCGCTGGAATTGTCCGGAATGTTCTTCATGCCAATCGCGAACAGTTCTGGCCCGGTGACATGGCGCATTGTCATCCATAAAAACCCCATCGTTGTGTGAGTACGTGAAGTCCATGAATGGCTGCAAGTGATCTGCAAGCAGCTGAACATAACCATTTCCAGTCAATGATCGGTTCAGTTGCACCAGAGGACCGAGTCCATGCCATGTAAAAACAGCCCACACCATTATGCAGCCACCACCATCTTGAACAGTGCCTTGCTGACAGTTTGGGCCCATGGCTTCGTGGGGTCTGCGCCACACTCGAACTCTACCATCGGCTCGTAACAACTGAAAGCGTGACTTATCTGACCACGCCACGGTTTTCCACTGGTCTAGGGACCAGTCGATATGCTCACGAGCCCAGGAGAGTCGCTGCAGGCGATGTCGTGCTGTCAATAAAGGCACTCGAGTCGGTCTTCTGCTGTCATAGCCCAAGGAAGACAAATTTCGCCGCACAGTCCTATCGGACACGTCCCTCGTACGTCCCACATCGATTCCTGCAGTTATTTGACGAAGTGTTGCGTGTCTATTAACACTGACCATTCTACACAGACGTCGGAGGTCTCGGTCGTTAAGTGCAGGCGGTCGCCCACTGCACTGTCCATGATGGGATGTGATGCCTGAAATTTCATACTCTCGGCACACACTTGATACTGTGGATCTCGGAATGTTGAATTCACTAACGATATCCGCAATGGAATGACCCATGCGTCTAGCTCCAACTAACATTCCACGTTCAAAGTCTGTTAATTCTCGAAATCACGAAAAACCTGTTCACATGAATAACTTGAACACAAATGAAAGCTCTGGAAAACGAACTGCGCATTTATACTTTTTCGCTGCGATACTACTGTCATCTGTATATTTGCATATTGCTATCCCATGACTTTTGCCACTTCAGTGTATATATATACACACACACTTCACCTCATATAACAAAATTTTAGTCTAACATCTCGCTCTTTATTGCTTTTTTCAAATCCCCAATTATATGTCATTTCTCCTAAAACTAGAGCATTAATTTGAAAGGGAAGTGATTAAATTTCAACTAATCCAACAATTTTGTGACTGAAATTAACTACATTAGTTATAAAAATTGTAATTAGAATTATTTAACCTTTAAAATCTTTTTTGAATTAATGAGAATAGGGTGCGTAGGGAGAAACTGCAGCAAAAATTAAGTACTTTTAAAGCACCTTAGCCCCCAAAATTAAGCACCTTTGTAAAGTATACATACACAAACTATTATTTTTTGAGGGGTGTTTTTTTTTGTGTGTGTGTGTGTGTGGCTTTAGAACAAAGCAGTTTTTATTGAAAAAAAATTCGTACAAAATTTTAAAGTTTATTTTTTTTAATTTTAATATTTATTTCTGTATTTGCAAAACATCTATTGGAAAATTATACTTTTTGAAATTTGTCAAAAGCACAGAAATTATCACAAAAATGAAAAATCATCTATTAATACCAAAAAACAAAAGTCAACTTTTATAAGATTGACAGTTAAGATCTGTAAGCTTTTTTAACATTTCTTAAAATTAAAAAATATATAATATATAGAAATAATATATAATATATTTCTATATAATATATTTCTTAAAATGTCGATAGAGATATAGAAACTCAGCATGACCACAAATGGATGACAGAAAAACGAGACATTTTGAATATGTTTTTTAAATCAATTATAATAAAGAATAATAGCAACATTCACAAATAAACAGACTAAAAGGAAATTGTATTATCGCCTCTTATTTCTGAAGTGTAGTAAAAGTGTTTTTCAAATGTTTAACGTTCCTAAAATTTAATGAAAACCTGCTTTTTAACATATAAGAAAAAATTCTTACTTAAAAACATTACAGAGGAAATATTATCTGCATATATATTTTATAAAAAAATGAAAATTCTTGAACAAGTTCTAGTTTTCATAAATAAAGGAAACAAATTAATAAAATAAAAAATCAACTCTAGTTAGAAACAAAACGGAAATAAATCAAACACAGCGTCTTCCCAAAACTTTCTCGAATATTGCCAGGAAATACCTTACATGGCATTGGTGTACAATAGGTACGGAACATTAACACTATGCGTGAATTAAATATTTTTATTGATTCTACCTATCGAGTGATTGTTGGCAAGTGCTTTAGGATGAATATCGGGCAGGCGGCTAAAACTATCCGGTAAGCGAATTTGGATGCATATTCATAATTGATTAAAACAAAAATGCGCTATTCATAATTGATTAAAAAATTTTGAAAATGCGTTTTCGAGTCCAAGAAAATATGAAATGTCGAGATTCATTAAAATCTCGAATACGAATCTGTTAAACAATTGCAGTTTTTTCACTGAATTTTGTATACGAGAAAGTAAATATGGCAATTGAAGCATTTTTTAAAAAAGGCTTTCTTGAAATCGGCAAGAGACAATATATATCACTGCTTCAAAATTTAACAAATGATGAATTTTATTCAATGAACATGCTTTAAAATTTTCAAGTTTAGATAAAAACAAAATAAGCATCCCCTCCCCTTTACAATTTTAACAGCTGTGAAATGATTCAGCGATTTGAAGAAGCAATGTTATTTTGAATTTCCTCATAGTAAAAATCTTTCTTATAAACTGTGTCTAAAATTAATTTATCAGAAATATTTTTTTAAAATTACATTCAACCAAATTTTTTTTTCATTATTTATATTACTTTTAAACTTTAAAACAATGTTAAAATAATTTTTATGCGACAATACGTTTTAATGTTGCGGAAAAACACACACACATTGAAATTCTAATTTTTAATTAAACTTCGAGTTAAAAGTTTGAGAAATCCCTTCTTGGTATGCCTCTAATACCCAGAAAATTAATTTCCCAAATTTCATGTTTCTAACTTCAATTACTTTATGTTGGGCAATGCTCAGGATAAGTACATATATTAAATGAAATTTTATTGAAAAAAAGACTATAAAAGTTTTAAAAAGAAAAAAATCATTATATAGTGATAGAATCTAAATCTTGACACATGCGAGAACTTATGCGAACATAATTAAAAAATAAAGATTTAAATAAAAAATCCAACAATTCCGTTTTTTTTTTTTTTCCCTTGACCAAAAAAAATTTTTCAAGATTAGTCCAAAAAATAAGAACGTTCAAATGGATGAGGACATACAAAAAATACCGTGGAAGATATCACGATCATTGAAAATTTAAGATTTCAAGTTTAATCATACTGGAGTTTACAAGATAAACTAACGTAATTTCTTACCGCAATTAATTACAATTCAATACAGTACAGTTGAATGCCTGTAGTAGATCGTTTAAACAATCGGTCCAAAAGGACATATTAATGAGAATGATGATTGAATATGTTAGTGTTTTTAAAGCAACGTTACCCATGTTTGATACATCGTTTTGGCGCCTCAAATCCATCCTACTATTTTCATATTTTCCTTTGACCAGATCATAACACATACCCTACTTTAAAAACACACAAAAGTTTAAATACATACTTACCAAGTATAACTTTCAATAAACTTTTTAACATGGAAAACATTAAAAATTGAAAATGGGGTTACGATTCGCAATAAGTATGTCATAGTAAGCATTTTGTACTGTCCCATCCAAATGACTATTCCAATATTTTAATAAATGGTAATACACATTGTTGAATAAAAAGGGAGGGGGAAAAGAATCATCAAACGTTATCTTAATATGTGCTAGAGCCCCCGGAATATTTCTTCAAATTCTCCCCTATGTTGGTTTCCGTTATTGATACAGGTATTGGGACAAATGCGTACTAACCACTTTCGTACAGGTCATAAAAGACCAATAAATCACTCTAAGCCCATTGAAAAAAGGGGGAAGGGAGTAATTAGTCTAGGTTTGCAAAAAACATGTTATCTGTTGGCAAGAGTATTTGGCGGGAAAGGGTATTGGCGTTTTAACTAAGTTTTGATGCGTAAACATAAGAAAAAAAGTTTTGTCTCTATGTGTACGAGATATGCTGGCTCTCAACACACCATACCGTTTAGCTACGAAATTTGGCAAATATTTACTTTGAAGGATAGAAAAGTGATTTTTTAAAAATTTAATTAAAAAATAAAAGAAATATTGACTTTATTTTCGTTATAACTTTCTAAAAATTTACAGTAAAAAAAAAAAACAGTTTTTACAGCATTATAAAATTTAAAAAATGCGTATAAAAACCGTACGCAGGAATATTTTCTCATGTCTTATACCTTATTGTTCAGAATATATATATATGTATATGTATATGTATATGTATATGTATGTATAAGACGGACAGACAGATAGATAACTGGACGACAAAGGTGGTAAATTTAAAGTATACGACGAAATACATCAAGAATGCTTGCATTACTACGCTTGAATTCTCTGAATTATTCATTCACAGTCTAAGTATGCTAAATATAGTTCTCAAATAAAAATCAATAAATTTTAAAAGAAAATGTAAAACTGAAACTCTATTCTAAAAAATTACGCCTAAACTCAATTATTACCATCACAAACGATTCTAATTGTTTTAAGAGAAGCTGATCATTTAAATGTACATTTCAAACGATTAATAGTACATAAATCAATAAAGAATTTAACAATTGATAACTTTCCTACTATTTGAAATTAAATCTGTTCAAAGCTTTTAAACTTCTGGGAATCAAATACATAATACATAGTAAAAAATTTGGAGGGAAAAGGTTGTTTCGAGATTTGCATTATCACAGGACCCCTGGAAGGTTTAAAATGGCCATGAATTCTTCTGAAATTAGAAATAATTACACTGCTTAAAATATGGTTAAAAAACGCATAGATAATCAGTAAAAATTTCAATAATGGTGTAGGTTTATATTGTTCAAGGGTAAATTACCAGAGCTTCATTTAATACTATTGTTAATGGCTTATTTTACATACAGGAACGATCTATAAAAAAAATTAAAGTTTCTGAAGAACATATACTGCATATATTAATGTAAATTTATTACTACGTACATTAATGTAAATATTTTTTTAAATTCTGTTTTATATTTTATCAATAGATTTGTAATTAGGGTTTAATAAATAGTGTCACTAGAAGAAAATTAAATTTGAATTCAGCTAATATCACCTACAAATTTTCGCAGATAAAAAGTATCAGTTGGCAAAATATTAATATACTTCTGATTTAGTAAGCTATTTATTTTATGCACCGTGTAATAACAATATTTCATATATAAAATTCAAAGTCGTATAATGAACAAATAATTTATCTTTATCTGAGCAGATTTTTCATTTAAATGTAACAGCATTGAAATTAAATCTACAATGATAAACAGAAAAGTTTAAATTTGTAAAAGAAATATATAGCACGGAAAATTAACATTCGTAGTTGGAATCTTTTCTTACTGCTTACGTCATTTCAAGATTTTTTTTATAACTATTCCCATCTTGCAAATAATTTCAATGCTTTTAACACCATTTAATTGTACTCCATACTTAAGAAACAATAATTTTTTTTAAGTTCCTATATTTAAGTAACATACATTTCAGTGTTCAAACTTACTAAATTAAACAAACGAATCAAGAAGAAATAAAATAAAAACTAATGAAACCTAAATTCTTTTGTTTAATGCAAATCGTTATATTCATGTAAAATAATTCATTTACCAAAATCTAGATTATTGTTCCAAAGTCGATATAGTATTTATATGAAAAAAATATCATTGGTCATTAATTTTTATCATATTTTTTGAATAAACTCCTTGAAAAGCAGTTCATGCTTCATAAAAAACCAAGTGGAAAGTATCGCATGAAATGGTATTAAACAACATTAAGTATTCGAAATTTTGTTAAGTATGTTAACTCTCGCCAAACCTGACACTTTCAGATAACGTTTAAATGTTGCAACCTCTTCTAAAACTCATCCTTTACAGTAACACAATCCCATTGTAAACGGGACCATTGATTGACAGTTTTATGACTCGTACGCAAATGACTCGTACGAAAGAGTCATACAACCATTGATACATTCTGTAAACAAGCTTTTACGACCACGATTTCCAATTACATTCTACTGGTGGGGAAACAAAACAAAACGTAAAGCTGTTCTAGAGAATCGGCTGCAATCGACAAGAGCTTTCATCTTCTCATTTATAACAAAAAACACGTCCTTAAAGAAGTTCTCAAGAACCCACCATTTCTTTGGCGTAGGATAGCGGATTATTGGCAAGATGATCAGTTTGCCAAATTTAGTTCCTTCTACAGAATTGGTCTAATACTTGAATCGTAAAGACGCATTTTTTAAACCTGTGGCGTTGACAACAGGAGCTCGTGTAGCAAAAAGACATTCTACTTTTGGCGTTGGCAACAGCGGTAGATTATTATTATTTCAGAATAAGTAGCCGATGGAACTTAGTAAAATTTTATCATTTCCTATTTAATATTGTTGCACTTCAAACTTTGAACTTAGTAAATCATTAATGTGCATGGCATATTATTTCATCAAGTATTTAAAGTGCTTTAAGAATTATTAATTAAATATATATATTTTTTAATGTATGAAGTTGTGTGTTATTCTCCATCGCTAAACTAGTGACCTTTGGGCTTCGAATACGTGAACTTCAATCTGTTTACATTCACCAATTACTTCATCGAAAGAACTTTCAGCAACCGTAGGACTTATTAATAGTGATTGCTACATCTTATGTAAAAATAACTTTGCTCGTTTTTTTTTTTTTTTGAAATTTATAATGTTGCAAGAAGAAAGCGAAATCTATGCAACATAGCTAGGGTTACTGTAAAAGCTCCACCATTTTAGAAAGCGGATTCAGAGATTTGGTTCGGCCAGATGGAAAGTCAATTTATGCTAGCTGGATCATCATGGAGATTACAAAATTTCACCATGCTGTCTCTGTTTTACGGCCTAAAGAACTAGTTATAGTGGGTGATCTTAATTTGAAACCACCGGCAGAAAATCAGAAAACTGCACTCAGAACCCGCCTATGTTCTCAATACGCCGACAGTGAAGAAGGAAGAGAGATCCTCCGAGATCTCATTTCTGGAATGCAGCTTAGGGATCGCAAGCCCTCACGTCTTTTATTGGAGATGAGAAGCAAGGCAGGAAACCGAATTTCCGACAATGTGCTTAAATCCCTTTTTCTGCAACATCTTCCAACTAATGTACAGCAGAATCTTGTTATATCTAATGATGGAGTGGAAAAGTTAGCTGAGATGGTGGATGGAATTTGGCAGCTGCTTGTTGTACACCATCGATTCAAGCAGTTGAACCGGGAGACACGGAGCTGAAAACCATGCTTTTGGATTTCTTGTCTCGCTTGGAAACACGTGAACGTTCGACATCCCGTGGGCGCTTCCGTCGCCGCTCGGCCAGCAGAAACTCTAGAAATTCCGAACACTGTTGGTACCACCGACATTTCAAGGAATGTGCAACGAAGTGCACTAAACCATGCTCCTTTCATCCGGAAAACTAGAACGGCCGTCACTCGAGCCAGCGGGTGGCGGCACAGCCGAGATTAACCGATTGTATCTTTCCGATAAATCTACGAACTCAAGATATCTGATTGATACCGGCGTTGACGTCTCAGTCATTCCTCGCTCATCAGCACCAAAACATTCCCGGCCAGTTTTGCTCAAGCTATACGCAGCAAATGGAACAGCCATTGCAACTTTCAGTCAGCAGCTGCTATCACTTGACCTGGGCCTAAGCAGAGTTTTCCGGTGGCCGTTTATTATTGCCGACGTCGCAATTGATAATCGGGGCTGATTTCCTGCTCCACTTTGGACTGTTAGTCTACGTTTGTCAAGGATGCTTAATCGACCCTCTTACAAAACTTCAGTCAAGAGGAATAGTGAGAGGTGGTCAGAGTGGAGTCATCAAAACAATCAAGGGGGATACAGAGTTCCATCAACTGTTGTCTGAGTTTCCTTCTGTCACAAACTAGTTTGATGCACCAGGCTAAACACGAGGTCAAACACTGCATTCAAACTACGGGACCCCCAGTCTTCTCAAGAACGCGAAGACTCCCGCCTGACAAACTAAAGACTGCAAAGAAAGAGTTTGAATTTCTAGTGGCAACACGGGTTTGCAGACCTTCGAAAAGCTGCTGGGCTACACCTCTTCACATGGTTCCAAAAAGTAGTGGGGATTTCAGGAAGCTGAATAACGTGACAGTCTCAGATCGCTATCAAGTGACACATATCCAAGACTGCTTGCAGGTGCTCGAAGGGAAGATTTTCTCAACGCTGAATCTTGCAAAGGCTTATAATCAGATTAAAGTGCAAGACGAGGGCGTTCCGAAGACAGTCGTTGCTACGCCCTTTGGACTTTTTGAGTTTCTTTATATGCCATTCGATCTTTCCAACGCTGCTGCCAAGTGCCGAAGATTCATCCATCATGTTTTGAAAGGAATGGATTTTAGCGTCCCATATTTCGATGACGTCCTGGTCGCATCAGAAAGCAACATCCAGCATTAGGAAAACCTAAAGAAAGTATTCCGGCGCTTGGAGGAGTACGGTGTGTGGCTAAATGCTTCCAAATTTGTCCTGGGGAAATCATCCGTGAAATTTCTGGGCCACATTGTTACAACTGATGGCATTATTCCGCTCCCAGAAAAAGTATCAGCTATTACGGAATTCTCTAAACCTAGTACTCTGAAAGAACTCCGGAGATTACTGGCACTCATTAATTTCTATAGGCAGTTCTTGCCATATGCAGCTAGAATGCTGGTGGTTCTGAATGCCTACTTAAAAGGGAGCCAAGAAGAATGACAAAATACCTATCCTCTGGACGGAGGAAGCCAGAAGGGCATTTGAAAGGTGTAAACGGGACTTGGCGAAAGCTACGGTTTTGTTCCACCCTCGCTATAGTAGTGGATGCCTGAGACAATGCCGTGGGTGCTTGCTCTCCAACAGAAGGTTAATACTGGCTGGCAACCAGTTGCATTTTATTCCAAGTCACTTTCTCCTGCCCAACAGAGATACATTGCGTAGGACAGAGCTTCAAGCAGCCTACATGGCTATTAAATATTTTCGTCACATGGAAGGTCGAAATTTCCTCCTAATTACAGACCACAAACCCTTGATGTTTATGTAAAAAAAAAAAAAAAAAAAAAAGACAAACGCTTAGTTCGACAGCTGAGGCAACTAGATCTCATTGGCCAATTCAGAACTGACATCCATCACTTAAAAGGGGCTGACAATGTGGTTGCAAATGCGCTTTCAAGGATTAACATACCTACAATTGAAATACCATTTGCAATTGATTTTCAAAAGATGGCTGTAGAGCAACAGACAGATCCTGAGTTGCAAGAGATTTTGTCTTCAAATGCAACTTCATTGGTACTGCAACCTCTTCCTGTAGGTGAGCTTCCAGTAACCTTGCATTGCGATATGTCCCGTGGTCGTATCTGCCCATTCGTGCCAGAGAACTTTAGGCATCTACATACATTATCACATCCGGGTATACGTGCATCAGTAAAGATTATCAGCAAAAGATATGTTTGACCTTCCATGAGAACTGATGTGATGCTGTGGGCTCGTATGTGTTTACAGTGTCAACAGGCAAAAGTGTCACGGCATTCTAGAAGCAAATTTGGTGGTTTTGTACCTCCTAGTACTAGGTTTGAGCATGTTCACATTAATATAGTGTGACATCTTTCCCCATCTGAAAGCTTAAAATATTGTCGATCGCTTTTCTAAATGGCCAGAGGCATTCGCTTTGGTGGATATATCGGCTAACATGATAGCAACAGCTTTTTATTCAGGATGGATAACCCGATTTGGATCACCACTCAGATTAAAAACAGCCCAAGGTACGTAATTTGAGTCTTTTTTCAAGCCCTAACCAAATTCCTGGTTACTGCTCGGCAGCGCACAACACCATACCATCCTGCTGCGAATGGGCAAGTCGAAAGATTCCACCAACAACTAAAAGCAGTCATTATGGTACATGGAAAAGTGCAATGTTCCGTAGCACTGTCGACAATCCTCTTGGGATTCAGAGCAACATGGAAGGAGGATCTCGAAGCGACAACTGCAGAGATGTTATATGGTGCTCCTATTCAACTTCCAGGGGAATTTTTAAATTCAACTGCGGACAGCCCCAATCCACCTACCTTTGTAGGGAAGCTGAAAGAGGTAATGCAGCAACTATTGCCTTCTAAACCGCAACTTTATGGTCCGCAGTGTTAGTCAACAAAGTGTTTGTCAGTTTGGGACATGCACTCATGTATTTCTCCGGACGGATAAGCTCAAACCTCCTAATGAGGGCCAGTTTCGGGTTCTCCACAGGACAGAGAAGAGCTTTAAAATCGACAAGCATGGAAAAGCACTCACAATGAGCATCGACCTGTGAAACCTGCTTATGTTTTGCACGATTGCGACGACACTCGACCTTCAAGTCCAAGGCTCAGCAAAGTACATCAGCAGAGTTGCCAGAGTGTTACCCGACCAGAGACTGTCACCAGCTCCGGGCGGCGTGTTCCAATCAATAAGCGGTACTCCTAAAGTCTCGCTGTCGATGGTGGGGGACTACCTGTGGCGTTGGCAACAGGAGCTCGAGTAGCAAAATGACATACTTTTGGTGTTGGCAACAGTGGTAGATTATTATTTTAGAATAAGTGGCTGGTGGAACTTTGTAAAATTTTATCATTTCCTATTTAATTTTGCTGCAATTCAAACCTTGAATTTAGTAAATCGTTAATGTGTATGGCATATTATTTTATCAAGTATTTAAAGTTCTTTAAGAATATATATATATATATATATATTAATGGATGAAGTTGTTCCACTCAATAGCTAAAAGTCCTTGCGAGTTCTTTCTCTAATTTTGGAAGAGGCTGGATGGAAATATGATGGGACAACGTAATACACGTTTAAATTTATTTTTTAATTGAAGTTGATGACTAAAATATTAGAGAATTCTAAACTTCTCAGCAATAGCAGCTATATTACATTTGTTCCTTACGTTCACGTAATAATCCGCTTGATTTGAATATTCTATTTTTATCGCTAGAAAGTCATGGGGAAATAAAAATTTCAACATTACATCATTAAGCTGGATGAGCTCGTCCAAGAGTTCCATCCTCCTTAAATCTATGTAGTTTCAATCCAATTAAATTCACCTTACCATGTTCATATAATAACATGGGCAACAGCATAAATTCTGCTCTAAAACTTTATTCCTACAAATGGCTAATGGCAAACCAATAAACCAAACTAATAAGTAGTATTTTTAAAAATCACCCATAGATTAGAAAAAAAAAAAAAAACATTTACACTTAGTGGAAAGACTTTTTCTTCAAAAATATCAATGCCAACAATATAAAAATGAAATCATTTCTTGGATTCAATCAAATATTGTAAATACCGAAATACGGTTTTTTCTTTTGTTTACTAAATGATTATTACGTAACTCTTTCATTTTAAACGACATATTTATATACTAGTCATATATATGTGTATTTTATATCTTTCCAAAGGTTTTTTTTCTCAAAACTTTTGACAAATTTGAAAGACTTTCTAATTTTCAGAATGAAGGGCTTCCATCACATAAAAAATATCCCCAAATAAAATCTTTTCCGAATATCTATCCTGGTAAAGGTCCCTTTAATTCCAAAGGAACATTTTCTACAAATTTGCATTTAATCACGTGTACCATAACGATATATCAGGCTCGCAAATTGAGTAACATATTTTTATATTCATAATTAAGTCAATGCGGCAATTAATTTAAAAATCAAAAATCACTTGGATCCTTCTCATTCTTATATGGATGGAAATAAACTAATTAAAGTCACCTAATTACCAGTTTAAATAAATTTGTTAATAAAATTTCATATCCATTTCAATTCACATGACTATGCACCTAAAGGACACAAATAATATGTAATGGTAAATGAACAAAAATTTATCTAACTTTTCGAACATTTGTTCTTCAATCTTAATGAGAAGATTTTAGCAGCATATAAGGACTAAGCTACGAATATTCGTACTAACTAGCGAAATAAGTTTTCTCTGAGATACATATAATTTTATATTTACAAAGAGTGATCAAAAAGCAAAAGGGGGGGGGGAGCAGTGAAAGCAACCAATAAGGACAGAAAAGCGTCAACTTTTATTAAATTCTATAAATTTTCCATGTGTTTTCATAATATATGGAATGTGTGGAAATAGCTATCATGTAATCTAGTCGGAATAAAATGTAGGAAGAATACTGCTTTATACCTTGAAAAGGGATGCAATCCCTTTTAGAGAAGCAATTTGAATCAGGGTATGTTAAATGCATTTGCACCACATTTTTCACCGGCCGTTTACGAAAAGTTATTGCATTTTATCTCGAAATAAAATCACGAGAATAGATATAATCTTCAAGCAATTTTCGCCATTTTATACATTTGTTATACTGCGGGAATTTTCTATTACATATGCATAAAAAGTTTCCTACATGAGTATTTATTTTTTCATGATTTCTTTGATGTTTAACCGCATTGAATCTTGTGAACGACAGTAAGATATGGAGCAACAGCAATCGATAATATAAATAATGAATTAAAAGATATTTTTGAAAAAAAATTCATGGCTGAAAATAATTAGTACATATAATTACTCAAGTTATATTCATTTTCAATATTGCCCCACCCCCTTCACCTAGATATATATATTTAACTCTTTATTAAAAGGAATGAAAGTCAAATATTTCATTTTTGTGATTAGTATCAAGATTTAAAAAAAAATCGAACAAAAAAATGAAAGTTAATTGACAAGCTCAAATCTTCCCAAGAATAAAAAAATTAAACAGAATACAGTAAAAGTTGAAAAAATTAAAAAGTGATAAATATTTGAAAAAAAAAAAACAATTCAATATGTTGTTTTAAACTGCAATAATTTCCGAGTACTGCAATCAATAAGTAGTTGTTTCAGAGTGAAGATGATAGAATACATTGGGATGAGCATAAAATGCAGTTCTGATTAGAATTTATGGATTATTTGTAAAATATTTTTTAAATAAATATTCAAGGTGATTTATTAATATTGTTCATGTAAGTTCAAATGCAAATAAAAAAAGCTGAAAGTTTTTTTCCCACTCTTTACTAAAGAAGCATATGCAGATTTAGCTTTGGCCATACAGATTAATAATTCAATAAAATAATCATAAATAACACACAAAATATACAGATAAGACTTAAAATTCAATATCATAAATAGAAAGCTACAAATAATTCTAAGATTATGTACAAAGAGAAAAAAGACTGTATTTAAGGGATGGGTCCTCTTTCTGGAATTGTTGGAGTGCTAGCAGAAGAAGCCACACCTCTTCTGTCAGGTGCACGCACAGCATCATCAAAATTGTACAGACTAGTACTTCGAGGTGTACCCATGCGAGACTGTAATAAGAATTAGAATTTTCATATGATGTACACAAATTTATAATTTATTAATTATATATAAATATAGCTTATTTTCTATAAAATATAAACTTACACGGACATTTGTATATGCAGATCCCATTCTTTCTTCGAATGAACGAAAAGTTGAGGAGTTCCTAGAAATACAGACATAATTAACTAAAAAATAAACATATTTTAAATCGGTATTGTTATCGCAACTCATTAAAAGGAACAGACATCAGTATCGAAATATAACTTGTTCATTAAAGCAAATCATATGAGAGACAACAGTTAATACAATCAATATGAATTTAAGGAACAACGATTTGGTTTGGTTCTGATTAGTTAAAACTCATTTCAATAAGTTATTTTAATGACGGAAATGTTTATAGTTATAAATAACCATGCAATCACAATATGACACAAAAGCGCCGTTTCCAAATCCATATTTTAAAAGAAAAACTTCCAATTAAAAAGTGACTTACTTTACTTCACCTAACTTTTTGCTCACACTAGCGCCCAATACACCGAGAACAGATGTCGTTTTTTCGGCTGCTGTTTTAACAGTTTGACTTGTTTTCTGGTATCTAATGGAAAAAAAAAAACGATTATTAAGATCGGAAGAAATTTAATTGTTATAAAGGAAATAACAAATTTTCACTATATATTCTTTTTAAAAATTTGAATTTTATAATACATATACAAAACAAAAGTGAATATAATCTGCCTGTATTTTTTGTTTAAAACAGTGCATAGAGAGTTAAAAAAATAGTCACTAAAATTTTCTATAATAAATAAAGAATATAAATTTTAAAAGTTCAATTTCAAGCGATTATAAGTACTTCATTCGCGCAAATGACATCCCAGTCATTATGGAAGATTTCCCATTTGTTCCATAATATTGTTATGATTGTGTATAAAGATTAATAAAAAATAAGTTAGAACGAAGTCAAAACGAATAGGAAGCAAAGCTCAGCATTTCAAAATTAAAGATGGTAACACTATTCTATGATATACAACAGTTTTTAAAATTCTACTTCTTATGTCAGAAGGATGAAATTATTTCAATTTTTACAGTTAACAACATGGAGAAATCTAAAATGCCTTTAACAAATAGCAGCTTCTAAATTAACCAAGTAAGAAAAAAACCCTAATAATAAAACCGGTGAAATTTATAAAATTATCCTAATGATGTTAATATTGTACTGCAAATGGTAAATGAATCATATTTTTTAAAAAATATCCTTTCTTTGTTGTTCAGAAATATGCCTCTTCTGACACACTCGTTTAGGAAAATTTTAATAACCAAACAGTTACTTCACAAAACACAACGAAAAAGTTTAATATTATATTAATATTAGATTTTACACAAGCTGAAAGCACTATTATTGAATATTTAAGCAAGGAACAGCAAACAAACTACATTTGGCAACGTATACTACATCTACTTTCTGACATGCAAGGTTGATTAGTTCCAAGAGAAGACTGGCTCTTAAAAAAATTGTTAAAGCTAGTATCTATATATCCATATCTACTCATAATAAAAATGAATGTGTGCATAGGTGTGTGTATTGAAGCTCGACAGGTCAAATCGTTTGATCTACATCTATCAAATTTGGCACGTATATATTCTAAAGATCAGGAACGTCTACCTCAAAGCGTTTTTCTTTTTCTTTCTTTTCTTTTTTTTTTTTTTTTTTTTTTGAAATTTTAATTGAATTTTTGTTTTTCTTTACCGAGAATTTCCGAAAATATTATCGCACAAAAATACATTTTATACCCTTTAAAAATTTTTAATATATATATTTAATGATGACAATTTAATAGATATGAGTATTTTTTCTAAATTTTGCAGTTTATTAAAAAATTTTTTTGTTCGACTTCCAAGAATAGATTACTTTTTTAAACTGAAGTTCAAAGCATTTTCATTGCTTCATCACAAATCTGATGGAACAATCTTAAAATATATAGAGTTAATGAAGAAGGATTATATTAAATATGTGCATATTTTAAGCGACGAATAAAAATTGAAGCAGAATTAAAGAGAAATTTAGAAGATAGATGAGCTGGATATTTACGTTCCTAAGTAATTGTGCAATTGTGTTGTAACAGGGCTATTATGTTGTACGACTGATCTAAATTTAAAAAGTACATGTATTCATGTATGCAATAAACAATGCATATATAAAAGGTAATTAAAATAACACAGCTTTAATGTTTTATAATATGGTGGAAATGTGATGTTATATAAAAGCGATTTTTTAAAACATTAAATATAACCGTTATTTTCAGAGAACCAACATGCGGTCAAAGGCATATAATTTTAAATATAAATAAAGGTTCACTAAAATAAGAGCCTAAGTGCCTAGAGTACCTAAAATAAATGAGCTGTGAAAATTTGAATATCAAAATTAAATTATATTTTAAAAATTCGCGATTTTATAACTTTTCATTGAACGTCATGAAGAAGATATACCAATCAGCACCCAGTTTCCCCTAGGCCGAAACACCTAAGATTATAAAATAATTGTTTTGGAATTTTTATAATTAAAACTTCATAATTCATTCAAATTTGATCACACATTGTTAAAAAAAACATTGTTATTAATTTAAAAGTTCGCGCGTCAAGAGCATTTCGCAGATTATGCTTCCTTAAGACCAAAAGGTTGCTTAAAATTCAGACTTCATAATTTTTTGAAGTGTATTTTACTAACCAAAATAAAATAAAATATTATTTATGTCATTTACATCCTTTTGAAAAAAAAAAAAGTCAGAACCAAATTTTATGATGAATCATAAAATTTGGTTTGAAACATAAATTAATAAATTTTTATTGAATAATTCTTAGAGATATTACATCAATTAAGAAAATTATTTTATAATGAACATAAGAATTCTATGCCGAAAGATTCTGTTTTCTGTACTAATTTAAATATCTATATATATTTGGTAACAGCAAAAAATACTTTAGCATTAAATTTAATTTAATTACTTCCACTTTAAATTAAAATTCAATTTTTATGGGAGCTGATAGAAAATCTGAGAGATGCATAGCACAATGAACAGAACGGTTTAAAGTTTCTATAACAGTATGAGTTATATGACTATCAAAGTTTGAAACCTAATATTTTGCTGAAGAAGTTATAAAGAGATAAAGTTATATAAGGCATTTAATTAAAAATTGCAATAAGTATAAATCCCGGCGAACTACCTGGATGTAAAAGACTGCTAGTAAAGAAAAACGAAACAACTAAAGTCGAATAAATAATAAAGATGTCACAAAGTTTTGAAGTTCTTTTTATACACAGTACAACTTGCATTTCCATAAAAAAAACGTATTATTTTAAAATTGCACCTATAAAAAAATTATACCTAGAATAAGTCAAGGATATACTATACCGATCGAGAATTTTGGGAAAATCAAAGGATTTAAATTAAACTAGCTGAAATGAGAACTAATTTTGCAATAACTACTATAAATGCTACAAAATGCAACAATCTCATTTATCTATTTAGCCATCAAAATTCTAATATTATAAGTAAAAAACAATTCATATAATGAAACGCATCATTACAGGGAAAAAAACATTAATATTCAATAAATGTTTCGAAAAAGTGAACTTTTTATCCATAGTTAAAAATAATAAACAAGTGTTAGATAAAAATAAAACAGACGAGGCATTTAGGGAATATTTAGGAAGTTCTTTAGAAAGCCAGTCTACTCTTACAAATGAAACAAGACAAAACACGACTATTCCAAAGTATTCAAATAACATACGCTATGGAGCTAAATATTCCAGGAAAGCTTGAAGGGAAAAAAAATTGATTCCAATTAAAGTGCACTTAAAATACTTTCAAAAGTACATATTCTTTTCATAATATTAAAGTAGGAAATTTTATGTCAAATATTATATTGACTAAAAACATTTAAATGATATTTAATACATTATTAAATCATAAAAAAATTTATAAATTGATATTCATTAAACATATAATTTCCAGTTCAATGAATTTTTCTTTTAAAAAAATTCGGAACAATGTTTTAATATTATAATTTACAACAAATATCAATAGAAATGAAAACTCATTTTATGCATTTATCGAACAAAAGTGTCATTAAAGTAAGGAAATTTTTAAACAGAATTAAATGCCACAAAGAAAAATAATTAAACATGCACTAAACTAATGCATATTTTACTGAAATAATCGTCAATTAAAAAAAAAAGATAAATTTTCTTATTTTTTAATATAAGAAACAATTTTTCTTTCAATACTTTTTCATACATAACATTATTTAAAAACTTGTGTCTTGATTAATACAAAAGTTTTATAAGGAGAAATTGATTTAAATCATATCATCATCATATCATTCATCACCTCTCCCCATCATAATTACGCATTTTCCCTTCTTGCTATTTTATGTAAATACATACTTATTTCTAAGGAATGAGTGCATTTAAATAATGATTATATTTTTATATTCAATTACGAATTATTTTCTTTAAGAGCCTGTGACTTTTGCAAAATGATACAAAGAAAATCACAAATACATTCTAACGATCTCTATTATTAATGCATATTCTGTTTACTATAATTTATGATATTGATCCTTAAAACGATTTGTTAATCAATAAAACAACTGAGCTAATCATTAAAATTGGAGCAATAAAAAACATTCAATTAAAACTCATAGATAAAAATAAATATATACTAACATTGGCGCACTTGTGATAGCACTGTTCCATTCAACAAGTCGTCCTCCAACTTCTTTCATTCTATCAAAATAAAGAAGTTATCCGCAAATTAGTAGTAAAAGAACAATATCATTTTCTGATTTACATAAATCATTAATAATCAGAAGCAGCTATAAATAATCACCAGAAAAATAAACGCATTTATATGAAGTAAATTAAATAAGCTAAAACAAAAAAAAAGTTTCAAATGATCAATAGTTTCTATGTATACCGCCTTATATAGACAGCCATTGTAATATTACATTATTATTGACGAACATAAAAAGGAATTCGCATAACAACTCGTAATTTGTTGATAATATTCAACAAAATAATGGTTTAAAACAAATTTTATATGAAAGAAAAAAAAAACATCTGAAACTTGATATTACTATTTGTGCAGTTCAAATCATGAAATATGTTTCAAATTACATGTAACACACATAATTAATACCAGAATATAAAGCTATTAAAAATTAGGAGAATCTTTCATTTTTGACATTTTCCATTTGGTCGATTATCAATGTTGACAAAAGGTAATGGATTAAACAACAAATTATGTTACTAAGAATGCAGATTTTTAATGTTGAATAAATAGTCCTGCATATAGTAGTGGAATTTTTTTTATTTTTTATGAGAGTATAACCGGCGATTCAATGGTTTTCAGCAAAAGATAGTATAACTTGTCAGTATTCATTATTTCATGTCAGAGATGATTCAGTCTCATAAAAATAAAAGAGTAACACCTAGACACTAGAGCAGAAATAAGGAAAATGACAGACTTATTGGAGATAGACTAACTGCAAATGGAAAAGAATTCAATGTAGCTCCTTATACCTGTAGGTTATAGAAATAATTTAATTACATAATAGATCCATATCAAGAAGAAATGGGCAAGAAATTAAAAAAAGATCGTCGCTAGGCATTATCAATGAAGCACGGCAAGGCTATTATAGTTTTGCAGCAATCTTATCAGTTATTTATTGTCACTGGAATCCCAGTTTCAAGTCTTTTCATAACGCTCCCCGAAAAGAAAGTATTTATAAAAAGAAGGTCCCCATCTCAAATGAGCTACTACTTGCATATCACTCACTGACACAAAAAGAATATATATTCATCAGTCAACTATTTCCAATGGAACAAATTCTCTTCACAGATGAATTACTGTTCAATATGGATATTTATACCCGATTTGCCTTCAACAGGAGAATACATGGAACAAAATATATTTTCTATTATCTTAGGAAGAGAATGTTAAAATAGTAAAAAAATCATTCTGTAGAAATGCACAATATTTATTTGTTTAACAGATCTTCGTTTAAGAAGAACAGAGAAAAGATCATGTAATCAAAAGATATATACTATTTAGTATTTGGTTGAGATGAAGACGACCTCTAGATGAGCGTATTTACTTTCGAACGTATGATACAATTCAGCCGCCAAGCGAAAGCAGAAATATATGGAATTTCTTTTTGATGCCGATAGGCTTCAGCTGTGTATAAAAGCGTGGTTTAAATTTTGAATGTATCCTTTTTTGCTTTTAATTTCGAAGACGAACATTTGACAATCATACAAATGGCAGTAAACAACCTTCTGATAGTCGGTATTATTTCTTAAAAATGGTGACTTTGACGATAATTTTGTGAAAATTTTCCTATCTAGCGTTTCCCCCCCCCCCTTCTCCAAGATGGCTGAAGTCAGCATAGTAAGAATTAATTCCTATAATTTTTGGAATCGAGATCTGTGGTTTGCTATGTGCGAAAAAACTTTTGGGCCTGGAGTACAGAAATCAATGATGAGAGTGTAATAAAATTCAAATACATCGTGTCGAATGTGCCGCCGGAGCACACGGCGGAATATCATCCCTACTTTTCGTCAGCAGTTTTCAGTTTCTACCCTCAAAAACCGGTCAAGCAAGTTTTTCGCTATCGACAACTGTTTTTCACCAGATTGAAAATGCCGACGACAGTGATGGAAATAGTCTGCAAACGAAATTCAACCAACCATGTGAAACTCTGAAGTGACGTCACTTTCGTTGTCGTTGCTGACGATATTTCACCGAGTGATAAGGTCTTAATACGAAATATAATAATGGACACCGATGCAGTAGATCCATATACTGTAAATTATAACGCATCTTCTTCAAAGATCCGGTGAGTCCTCGCAGCAAGAAATTCGAAAATTATTGAGGGAATCATGCGATAGAAAACTTTAAAATTACTAAGAATTATGAAACGTCGAGCTTCAAATAAAAATTTTTACTGCAAAAAATGCCACCTTCTGTTCAAATTATTTTGGCTTCCATTACGCTAATAACTGCGCAAAAAACTTTGAAAATCGCTGATCGAATCCTCGAAGTGAACTCTTATATCACTGTTAACTAAGGCAATATCTTCATGACGAGAAAATCAGATTCTTCGGGGAAATGGGAAAACTTAAGACGAATCGACGATTTCATGATATAGATTACGATTTTTTGCAAGACCACAGGAATCGCATTCGTTCATGCAACCATATATCATTGCGTCCTTAGGAGTCAAATGTATGTTGGAACCATAGGAAATTCCAGGAGACAGCAAGGAAATGCACTCCTTCATGCAATTTTTCAAAAAACTCGAGAAATAAAAACAATCCCTTGCTCATTTCTTGATATTTCACGTGGCTTATTTATCGGCAGAACATCAAATATTTCTCATTATCAATACAAGATCTGATGTTAGTGTACTTTCTGTATTATTTGCAGAGAAAAAGAGATGAAATAATATACAACTATCGGCCACGATCAATATATATGGCAAAATATTTTGACAGTACACTGTAATTTGACATGAGTATCTCGATGGCCTTTTTCTAATTCATCGGTTTCTGCTGCAATGTCTCATCTGAAGTTCATGTGGTAAAACTTATTTCAGTTTTCTCACTGTTTTAAGAGTTTCTTGAAATTGTTAAACTTCCTTCTCTTTCTAAAGCAGTCAAACATAATGTAAAATATTAAATCGAAAACTCTGTTTCACAGTTTTTGCCAAGTTTAGACGATCACCTCCCGATTGGTTAAAAGCTACAAAAGCAAAATATCAGCATATGTTTGATTTGGCCCACATTAGATATTCTAAAAGCCACTATGCATCTCCTTAACATATAATACTCAAGAGAGATAGTAATAATTGGTAACAGGTTGTGAATTTGCCCAAACTATAAAAAAAGAAAGGGAAAAAAAACGATAAACATTATTTCTAATTTTTAGATTTTGCTTCAGAACTACCTGACAATTTTTTTTCACATACTGATTAAATTAAAGCTTATCATAAAATTCTTAAGACTGTCTTTACCATTCCATCTAAACTGTTCAACAGTACTAGAATGCAGACCGGCTTTTGCAACACCGCCTCCACTTTGTTGAAATTCCGAGAAGTTTAAATTTTGTGCATACCTTCATCGATATTTAGATTCGCCACCTTCAGAGAAAGAACATGTACGATACCTGCGATTACATTTTGTATGTTTGGATCAGGAACTATGAATTCATCTAAGTGAGCATTAGGGGTACACACATTAGAATTTTTATGATTTCAAGTTAAGTGCTAAAATAAAACATTTACCACATAAAATAAATGCTATTTTAAAATTTCCTCGACCACCCTCTATCAGACAGTTACGTCGTTTTCTTGGCACGTAAGATATTACAGAAGTTTCATTTGATAAGCTGTCCGTATAGATATTCCCTTAGTAAAATTTCTAGGAGTAAAGAATAAAAAATGTTCGAGGCAAAAAGTTGACGCCAAACCTGGAAACGCTCTTTCATGGATACGGAGGTCGTTAAAACTTTTGGCCTTTGGCCTCAGATTTTGATGCTGGTGGTGCACTAACACAATTGAGCGATTATCTCTGGCAACCACCGGCATTCTTGTAAATGAAACTGACTTCTTCCCAAATGAAATTATCTATCAATTATAGAAAACTTTTAGTTATTTGTACGATGATCAAGCGATTGAGACGTCTGTTGGAAGGAGGAGATTATGTGATTTATACTAATAAAAAAATCACTTATGTTGTTCAACAGAAAGCTTAAAAATGCAGTCGACGCTGAGACCATTGGGTTTTATTTCGCAGGTTTATTAGGGTAGTTATTCGGCATGTTCTTGGCACACAAAATTTGGCAACTGATGGCTTATTTCGGATTGAAATTGACTGTTGACCTCAGCAAACCCTATTAATTACAAGGGTATTGAATTAGTTCAGTTAGTAGATGAACTCAAATAACTTCCTCAAACTCAGCATCTTTACAATTGAAACAAAAAAGCCTTCCTTTAGAAAATATCACAGAACATGTGGTGTCTCCAAAAATGTTCCCCGCCTCTTCATTCTCAAGGATTATTTGAGAATGAAGAGGCGGGGAACCATGGTGTCTCTCGTCCTGGTATTTCTCCTTCAACAAAAATGATTACTTATACTTACATTTCATGAAGCCAAATATCAAAGATATTAAAATGTGGGTGAAATCTTGTCGAGCCTGCTAAAGATTAAAAATTCATCGACATACAAACACTCCAATTGGAACGTTTACCTTACACGATGCCAGATTTTTTTCATATATATTGATTTCATAGGCTCTTTTCCCTCGTCTAATAGTAAAATTTACTGTCTCACAATAACTGATCGCTTTACAAGATGGAAGTAATACCTACAGGGGACATGAATGCTGGAACAATTGGTCGGTCTTTAACCTATTTGGCTGGATATCTCGTTTCTATTGTCCTGCTGTCACAACATCAATCAAGGTACAAACTTTGAATAAAATCTTTTCGAAGAATTTAACAATTTCCTCGAAGCTAAAAGAATTTATTGTTGAATCTATCACCCGAAAACCAATGAGCTTGTTGAAAGAATACATTGCAACTTCTATTAAAGCTGATGAAACTTCTAGGCATGATATTGCACCAAATGTTCTTGGCATTTATTGTACTATAAAGAATAATATGCAGGCTGCATGTGCAGATTGGTGTATTAAATAATTCTTCGACTGCTACTAGATCTTCTCATACAACAATATTTCATAACATGTAATTAACAGAATCCTACATATGTATCAATGATAAATTGTGGTACTTGCGACCAGAACCAACTTCTGCTCATTGGAATATATATACATATTTGTAACAATCGTATTAAAAAAACTTTTCACATTTGTTTCTGAGAGTTGATGGTGTTCAATCACCGTTCTCAAAACCTTACACTGGTTCTAAAGCAGTCATCAGTCGAAGTGACAAAATGTTCAGAATTTTTATTAATGGAAAGATGAAATCTGCATCAATAGATCAAGCCGAACCAGGATGTTGTTTGGACTTTGAAGACGATATTACTTCTATTTCTCAAGTACCTAAACAACAAAATAAAACAGAAATATCTAAGCTGTCTCAAGATGAACAAATTAGTAAAACTGTTTTTCAAACTAAATCTAAACGACGTGTCAAATTTTTGAAAGCCTTAGAACAATTCATAACATTTTCTAAAAAATTTACTTTGTCAGTGCATATTTTAGATAAAATTGTATTTCATGTTCTAGAACGAGTATTAATCCTGTGAGCTCGGAAAAGTAATTCGATGCAAAATTATTCACTTAATACAAGGGTTTGTTTATTGTTCTTTAAAATAAATATGTATAATTGTTTCAAGTTGAATTTATCCGAAAAGTTAATTTACATCTTTTTACCATTCTGTAGGTATTTTTAGCAATTAAAATTGAAAAATAAATTAAAATTATACTCCATCTCGAATGATGACCAAGAGTCACCTCTTGAGTGCAAAAAGTTAATTTAATAATCGTGTATGTATGCATGCATCTTTTATTCTTAGTTAACAATGCAAATTTAATATTAATTACATATCAGTTGTTTTTGCATATATTTTATGTCATATTTTTTTAGTGAGTGTTCTATATAGTTCAGTGAATTTGCATATGATAATGTTATACCGTTCGCCTGCTCACTGGAGGGGAATATTCTGTAATAAAGTCGATCTCCACATGTGCGTGCTTACCTCTGAGCATACGGAAGCGATTCGGCTTCTAAACGAAAGCAGAAGTATTACAGAATTGCATTTGCTATGTAAAAGAGAACTACGAATTAAAATTGAATTACAATCTGAAAGAATCTTTTTTTCACTTGATTCTGAAATTAAATATTTATCATTTATAGAAATGAGCAAGCTTCTGAAAACCGCTATATCTCCTTAAGCTTAAGAGAATCCGGAACTTATTTTTTAACAGTTAGAACTGGAGATTTTTCTAAAAAATTCCTGTGGCAATTTTTATGTTATTAAGCATTAACAAAAAGATGAGCCATTAACAAATTTTTCTTACAAACGCTTTTGATCCTTGATTCATTTTTAGAGATTACTGAGCTGTTACACGAGGTTCATTTATTCAACTAGCTTGAAAAAAAATATTTACTAATTGGTCTTGATAAGAAAGAAATCTAACCTAAAACCTAAAAAACAACTTTGAGATTCTCATAAACTCATCAATGTCACTGAAAAAGTGCCACTGTGACATTGACTACAATAAGGATTAATAAACTGTTCAAATGGTATGAAAGCTGCCACAGGTAAACAAAACTTCACATTACAAATCCTTCTAAATTAAATTGTGAAACATAGGTTTTGAATATTAACACATTAAAAAAGTCTTGTCTAAATTTATAAAACTGTCTTTTAATTGTTGTATGGTAAGATTTGTTTTTATATAATTATAATTAATGCCAAACTCCCATTGAAATAGAACCTTTAGTTTTTCAAAAATTCATATAATTATGCAAATATCCTAAATTTTGAAAAGCAATGTATTAAAATCAAATGAATGCCAATTTTTCTAAAATATCAAATGTACAAATATTGTCTTTAAAAAAGATGTTTACATAAGAATTTAAATTCAAATTCTAGTCTTTTTAATACATTAGAAGAAAAAATGTCATTAGCTGTACTGCTACTACATTTAAAATTTCAATAAAATACGTATATATAATCATGTTGAAAAGAACAAATTTATGTAATTTATATATGACTTATAATTAACTTAAGGAATTTACAAATGGCTTAACATATAATTGCATTATTGTTTAAATTGAAAAAAACTGCTGATTTTATAATTCCGATCGCCAACAAAAGCACAAACAAACTAAAGCATAAAATTGAAAGAGAAAAATTAAATACATTTTTAAATTACAACATAATAAATCCTATTAAATTATGAAGTAAAAATTAAATTTTAATTGATTAAAATTTCATGATCCAACTGTTAAGTGATCTTTTTTTTTCTTCTAATATACAACATACATCAATATTTTCATTACACTAGCAATCCGATAATAGTCCAAAAGCTGAGAAACTACATTTTTTTAAGTGTGCAATTAGAATATATGTTTTAGAAATTGGATTTCTATCTATCATTTTTTAAACCCTTCTTGATTAACTGAATTCCTCATTTTTGAACAGTAGGAGAGCAGCTGCAAGGAGAAATAACAAACTAGTGTTCATTTCTTCTATATCATAAGTTAATTTTTACAACTGTACTAAGCAGTGAAAATAAACAAGAAAATAAACAAAAATTAACGTACGCCGGTGTTTCTTGTATATTTCTTAAACTTTGCTCCACATCTTCTTTAAGTTCCTTCCATGGAGTAATCCCAAGCTTTCGCTTCAAATCTTGGGCATACTTCACTTTTACCGAAAGAACTTGTCTCAATGTAGCAATTTCTTCTTCCGTCTATAAAAAAAAAAGTAGTTAAATGATAATCCAAAATATCATTTTTCAAAAAGACTAATTGGAAATATTTTTTTAAGATACAAAATCTATATATAAGAACAGGATAAAACAAAAATCCTTCAACTGAAATCTAAGCATCATTTTATCCATAATTTTTTCTTTAAGCTTTTGTTATTTTAAATAGCAAGTTCAACTTAAATATGTTTTTGTAAATTAAAAAATTCCCAGCACCATAATATAAATATTTAACAAAAACTTACGATGCTTTCATATTCCTAATTCAAGAAAAAACAATAAGATTAAACAATTTCGATCTTATAAAAAATGTTTACAAATAGAAACGAACTAACTTTCGCCAACTCAATTTTCCATTCTTCTTCAAGTTTGGCCTTCTGTTCAGGATCAGTGACACCACCTATCTCATGAATTCCACTGTCAGGAGTGGCATCAAAGGCTTTCTCTTCAGATGCCTCAAAATAATTATCTAAAAGAATATATATATATATATATTAAAAGATGCATTAAAATAGTTAATAATGACAGGCTCCATTATTTATCTTCGAAAAGTTTTTTAACTGCCAGCTAGCGTACAATTTGACCGTCATCATTGATTCAAAAATTAAGAATTCAAACAAATTTTTGAGCCAAAAAATTGATTATATTGTTACAATTATAACAAAATCGCACACTCAAAAAGTATAATAATAACCAACAGAAGAGTAAGAATTTAATGTTGGAAATTGAGAATATTATTATTTTGCACCTGGAGGAAAATTATACATAAAATATAAATAACAGGATACCGATTATTAAAGATAGTGACATTTATGTTTTTGTCAATTGTAAAATTATGTAAATATAAGTAAGTCAAGCAGAGTGAAAATATACAAAGAAGATTAATGATTATATTAAAAACTGACGAACATGTTTAATTATTATACTTACAATATACTGTAAAAAGTTTCCAAACTCAAGATATATCCCCCCCCCTTTTTTTACACAATCATTCTTTTTATTACAATTTTTTCAGCCGAAGTATTTAAAAAACACGCCATGCTAAAAGGCACCACTAATAATAATAATAAAAAAAATTTAATCATTACATTATGACATTTTGGAAAATATTACTGCACTAATTATTTGAAAAATCACTAAAATAATTATTTAAAGTATCACTAGAAACTAAAATTTTGCAATATGAAATTAATTTCAAACAATAACTTTGAATATTATTTACTGTTTGATAATTTTAAAAAGACCCCAGAACAAATTACGGTAAACAAATACTATAAAATTTATTTTCACTGCCATAAAAAATATAACCCATTTTAGAAGTTTTATTTGAAAAAAGGAGGGGAGGGGGGATGAGAGAGAGAATGTACGGCAATAATTTACCCAATTAAACGGGATTTTGGAATAAGGGAAGCGTTACAAAAAAAGGCGATCATAAAAATTAAAAACTGGATAATTGCTAATATAACGTAATGAAGGCTTTGAAAGTATGGGAAAAAATGTGGAATAAGTAAAGATGGCAATAATCAGCCTACGTTAAAAAATCAGATAATTTCTAAACGATAACATTATTTAAAATATTAGAAATCTGTCAGCATATGCAATAATAAGGGTGATAGTAATAAAAATATCGAATGCGAAATTTCAGAAAACACTAGATTAAGATGCAAACTTAAGATAGGAAAAAAAGTTTCAAAAAATCCACGCTAACAGGGATATAACCAAATATCTGTCGGAATTCGATCATCTCCACTGCTGAATTGGAAGATGCAGAACAGCAGAGGATGGAAGAGGCAACAAGTAACAATCCACAATATGGGGCATAAGGGGAAAAAATTGGCATCGATTATTCAGAAAGCAGACTATCCGATCTCTATAAAGAATAGAAAAAATAATACAAACCATGTTCAAAAGCGGTGATATGGAGATAATCCTGATATCTCGGAGGACATTCGAGGGACAAAGGGCGCCGTGCTGGGGCTTCCTCCTCCTCCGAGTGCTCCATTGCCTCTGCTTACCACTGCCTCCCAAACGATCGATCGCCAACCCCCCTGACGTCAGACGCTGCCGCATCACGACAAAACGGCTCCCGAAATACGCACAAAAATTCAGTACTCCCCCCCCAAAGGGGATACAAAATATTACGGACCGAAAAAATTTTGTAAAAAGAATTTAATGAATCAAAATTCTAAATTTGCTTTCATTCTATTTCTCTCTTCATTTTATTCAAGTTTTGAATTTTTAGAATTCATTTTTAGCAGAGTACGACAATATAGCAAAATTATATACAATTACAGAAAATTATAAACTAAATAATTATCGATATAAATTTGAATTTTATGAATTAAGACACATAATCAAAAATTATTTTTAAAACAATTTATAAAACGTACAGTCAGTTCAAATCAAATGACAGTCAAAATAACGAAGTTTCTCATTCATATTGGTTTCACAAAAGTAATAATCAGAAACAAAAATAGCATTCCAAGCCTTAAAAGATAATTTTTTTTAATGTGCAAATA
This sequence comes from Argiope trifasciata, assembly GCA_026543055.1. NCBI lineage: Eukaryota > Metazoa > Arthropoda > Arachnida > Araneae > Araneidae > Argiope > Argiope trifasciata. Next base: position 3,017,887 of record JAPMOQ010033694.1, read on the forward strand.
CATAAACTAATAAAAAGCTTAATTCTACAGAAATTTTTAAAAAGTTTATAAAACAGGCTACTTTGAAAATGATATCATAAGCAAGAATTCATAGCTGCCTCAATTTCTTCAAGCATCTCTCTCTTATTTTATAAAAGATTTAAAAAAAAACATTATAGCTTTAGCCTCTCTAAGGTGGACTATCTTTCTTTCTTGTACTTGTTTATTTACTGGGGATCCTCATTCCATATGTGTGGTAGGAACCACAAAAACCATAGAAAGACACTGTGCATACAGATATCAATCATTAGTTTTTAATACATTTATTAGCGGGCTGTATTCACCATCAAAAGCAAACATTTTATTGTTGAAAAACAATATATACACAAAAATATTGATAAATGGAAGGAATCCAAGGAAAAATGTATCGCACCGTCATAACATGCTTATAGCGCGTAGACAATAAAGCTTAACCTTTCGTAACCGATATTTATACAGTATCGCATTTCGTAAGTACTGAATTAAAAATTTAAGCTTGTAAGAATTTTTTTTAAAAAATCAATGGAAATGCATTTTCGACAATTCAGCAATATATTTGGGTAACAACGATTCAACGAAGAGCACCAAAATCCAAATTAGAACCAGCTAACATCTCCTATATACATCTTAATTAAATAGATTTATTTTTTAAATCCAAAGCATGTAATATAAAAAATAGTAAGCAAAAAGTCATTCTAGGTACCCCTCATACCATTAACAACCTCTAAAAAATTTGTAACAAATCCCTTAAGGTGATACAAATTTGTAAATTTAAAAATATAGTTTGATTTAATTCGTTGAAATATGCCCATCATTCCTTTCATAAAAACACGGAGTTTTTGCAAATTGTTTATTCATGACCAATAGATTAAAGGATGAAGCAGAGCTTGAGCCTTGATGGTACTTTTACATATAGTAACTAACAAAAAAAGAAGAGAGGGGAGAAATTCATGAAACAAATATCCAGTAACGCAGGTGTTTATTGCTTTCATTTAAAAAAGATATATCTGTAATACGACAGCAATAATATGCGAGTACATTAAAGTTCCCTCAATTTCATAAACAATGCATATAAAGTAAAGACAAATATAAAAGAACAGTTTACTTATTACTAGGTCAAATAGTAACGAGAGTAAAAATTAAAATAGACAATACAAAAAAAATCGTTCAGTTTGGCGAAAATTCACTAAAATATTTATTAAAAAATACTCGGCCGATATTAAATACAACTGTTAAATTAGTTTCAGATAATGACAAAAATTTTGGATTTTTAAAGACCTAAAATTTATAGGGGGGAATCTAAAGGGCAAAATGGTGAATGAAAGGGCGTATAGTTAATTCAACCATGCACCGAATCGTGCGAATTCCAACACTTCCCACTAAAATATTGATCACTTAAAGAGAACTTCCGACGACCGTTAAATCCTGCTGGAAGAGCGTGCATGCAATTTTAATGACCGTAAAAGGCCAAAAATATTTTTGAAAATGTTTCCAAAGAAAAGATGGGGATAATTTTAATGCGAATAGCGTTTTCTATTATCCTTAAACGGAAGATATTAATACTTCGCGATCGAATGTTAATGAGATACTTTATATCGAATATAAATGCTTTTATTTAATTCCTTATCGACTTTTTTTTCGGTTTATTTACGTCCCGCTTTGAAGCAAAACGAGAGCTCATTCTTTTTGTTTAAAATTCATTACAAATAAGAAAGGAGGGGGGGAGTTTTTCAAACATTGCAAATCAAATCCACTCTTATCACACGGCGAAATATCATCCTTACTTTTCGTCAGCAGTTTTACGTTTCTACCCCCCAAGACCGGTCAAGCAAATTTTTCGTCATCGACAACTTTTTTAAAATCAGTTTGAAAATGCCGACGATAGTGACGGAAATATTGTCTGTAAACGAAATTTAACCAATCATGTGAAACTTTGAAGTGACTTTACTTTCGTTGTCGTTGCTGAGGGAAAGTACGGACGATATTTCGTCGTGTGATAAGGCCTTTCAACTGTCAAAAAAATCAACATACGTTATTCTCTTTAACTTCAACTGTTACTATCCATAACAATAAATATACAGTGGAATTTAGTTAATTCAAAATTCCTGGAACAACAAAAATTCGCATCCGCCCTTTTCTAAAATCATGAAAATGAGATCTACATTTCTTTATGCTGATTTGAAAAATTCTTTTGATAACGTCGTTTTTAACGAAAAGAATTTCTCGAAATTGTAAGATCTTCTTTTAATGTGTCATTCGCAATAATTGAAAGAGCCAACAGTAAAATTAAAACATACTCAAATATTTTACTGAAAACAATGAGTTTGGATAAAATAATGGCAAAGTTTTGACAATTCAAATGAAAATTTAAGCAACTTTTTAATGTGAAATGCTGCGTAATAAACTTAATTGCAATATTTCAGGAAAATTAATCATTTTATTTCAGACACATTAACTCTCTTCTGAGGCCATTTTATGAAATACACAAAGTAAAATTTGAAACTTTACAAGAAATTTTAGAAGAATCAATACGACAACAACCTTTCTAAAGCAGATGCGATTGGATTATATATAAACACACACAAAGTGTTAATATCCATACCGATTTCCAGCGTTAGGAAATAAATTGTAAATTCATAAAATAAAAATAATAAAAAGTATTAAACAGTCCAACAAAAGATTATGTTAAAATTAACAAATATATATCGAATTTTATGATATAAAATACATATTAGTAATTAGAACAAAATTTCACAATTTTCTATACGAATAATATTTAAAAACGTTGGTATTAATATTTTATAATATTTTAGTACAAGGTCCAACTTAAGTCGAGATACGCTATTCACAACTATAAGCGTTTAACAAAAGAAAAATTTGTGTAATATATAACTATTTTACCAATAATAATATCGGTCATTTATAATAGCACTTGTTAAAAATAAGCATTTTTTGGAAAAATCATTTCATAAATCAGGTCATCTTAAGCTACAGATAACAGAAATATTTATAATGGTTTAGGAAGGACATACCCCTAAGTGAAAATAGTCTGATAAATTTTCCTTACAGATAATACCAAAATTAAAGTGAAAATCAGTTTTATAGAAGGATCAGAAAGAACAATATGTTAGATCTCAAAGATTGTGGACCACCAAATCTGCGTGCTTCGTATAAATACCCATCACAGGCGAATATAGCTGGGGAACTCGAGATAGTTATTTCAGATCTTCCAAAATTTTCAGTTAAATCATTTATTTTAATATTTTGTTTTGAATCGCAATATTAATTAAATGAAATATGTTTATTTTTAAATAAGAATTCGAATAGATTTCAGAATATGAGAAAAAAATCTCAGTTCATAGCATTCATCAAAAATTCTTTTCTTACAACTAAATTTCCAAACCTTTTATTCAGGGTTGTTTTAACACATTTTTGTAACAAAATATTTCTGAAGAAGGTAGCAAAAAAGCAAATAAAGTTCGATGGCATCGGGCTTGAATAAAAGATAATTATTAGACATCGGCTGCAAAATTCGAGGTATTGCAAGAGATTAATTACAATATAAAAAATAGAAATCAACTAAATCTGAAAATATCTTGCATTCGCTAGAGTGAGATATTTGGCAATGTCTCAATTTTTTGCAGAAGAATGAAGGACAATAAATACATTTTTATCAGCATGTAAATTTCTTTATTTTAGCAAATGATAAAATTCAGCATACATATACAAAATGACCTGAAAAAATTTACAGCTCATCCCTTTTTTTAAAAAAAGAAAAAAGAAAAGAAAGGAAAGAAAGAAAGGAAAGTATTGCAAAACCTCAACTGAAGTGACAATTATCGATACAAACAGTCGATGAATATAGCATATATTTTACAAACTTAAAACGGCAACAAAGTTACGTCCCGATTTAAGTTAAACTTTGCCTACCGATTAGAAATTGTATAATTTTTAATCTAATACTAAATTTTTTCTTTAATATAATTTGACACATGAAAAATTTTGGAATGCACGACACAGATCACAATATACTGTGTTTTACCGCGGGTTCCTCCTCCCCCCCCCCCCTCTTTTAGTACACATAACTTATGATTCATTCGCAATATGTTAAAATATTTTATTCTTTCACATAAATTTATGTTCGCTAATCTATTATCAGGCAATTTTAAAATCGCAGTAAATGAAAACACACACAAAAATTGTTACATAAGAAAACAGTGTAGCATGATAATATTAAAAAGAATTTCTTCCTAGCCATTGGGAAAGGCGGAAGAATAAGTCAGCTGACGAAGCCAGATGAGAAAAATTAGTATCTAATTTCATTAGCGTAACAAAGTGGAAATACATGCAGAATAAGAAATTTCTACGCGATAATGAATTAAAGTTAAATTATCACGTTCCTTCTTGCGCAAACATATTTTTAAGCCACCCTAATTCGCATGTTATATCAATTACAGCTGATACAAAGGAAAATAAATAATTACAAAGTCTTACATACACACAAACATACAACAAAATTAGTTTTTAAAATTAAACAACACTGTAGAAACAAAATATGCTGAAGCAATTATGTATGAAGTTAAGGACGCTTTAGCGAGATAAATAAAATTTTATAGAAAAAGATGGATTCTCCTACATTCCGTCTCGCGTTATACGAGACATGCATTATCAGGATAATTTATACAAGTTGAAACAACGTCTCTAATTTGCAGCTTCGCAATATACTAATGAGGTGTTATTTTTAAACCCTCAACTTCAATTATAACCAAACTAGTAATTGCAAACTATTTTTTCTAAACAAAATAATAAAATTAATTAAAAAAATAAATAAAACTCGTGGAATTGTTCGATTTGTCCAACATGCAATACAGAGCTATTTACCAAAGGGCTACTTACTGCTGTGTTTTCTAACTGAACTGAGGAAAGGAAAGAGAGGGACATGCAACCAAATCTTTCAAAAAATACCACTAGTCTGATTTTCAAATCAATAAAATTGTAAAAAATACGAATTCTTTGAATTTTAAAACATAAGGATTATATTGCGTGTTCTCTCAAAAATCATTAAAATGATTTAATAAAATACAATTAATTAATTAGAATTTAATATTAATCTTTGCCTTGAGCTCGTTTTTGTGAGGAAGAACCAGCAACTGGACTCGTTTTTTAGCGTTTTGAATTTCTTACCTCTAACTTAAATGATTAAACACAATTTAGCGTAGTTTTATATTCACACATTTTATTTATCTTTAGACCTACAAGCAATGTTTCAAAAGTTCTCAATTTAAAAAAATAAATAAATAAATAAAATTAAAGAAATAGATTAAAAAATTTAACCAATAAGTTAAATGACTAACTTATTATATAAATTTTATGCATTAATTAGTTTTGTTAATAAATAATTAAATAACAAATCAAGACATTTTGTGTGAGATTTGAAATCGAAGCACCAAGGAATCATTTGACCGAAAAATTTGTCAAAACTTACGATAACCTTAACATATTTTAGTTAACATATTTTCAAAAAATTTGATGAATTTGGTAGTTAACATACTTTTGACAGCCACAGAAAAGGTCAAATTATGCAGCAGTTTTCCAGTATAATTCCAATCTTACAAATTTTAATAAAAGATCTGGGAAAGGTGTAAATTATTTGATTGAGAAAGAATCTGTTTTAAAATTATACGAAAGTTTGCAGAAGTGTAGTAAAATGAAGAGGACAGCGTCAGCTCAAAAGTATCACTACACCCTAAAGGATTCGGCCAAAGCATTAATTCCTAAGATAATATTGAATAACCATCATGAATTTTCCGGAGTCAAGCTGTTAAATGGATGAAGTAATACATATATACTAGTATATTACAAGCTAAATACTAGTTGATCAAAATTAATGAGTGCTTAGAGAACTGCAGAAAAAAAAATAGTAGTCGTAACAATGTCGAATCTCAGTGGAATACGATTAAAAAAACCTATAGACGAAGAAACCAAAACATTTCTTACAAATATCATTACGACAGCGTCGTACATTAATTTAAATCTCAGCAATGAAGCATATTTATTACGAATTGTAAATGACATAGAAATGCAACAGATACTAAAGAAAACATGAAGTCGAAACGTTTACTAATCAATGCATTTAAAGTTTTAAAATTTAAAAATTTTAAGTTCAAAATTTTAAAAATTTAAGTCCAAAATTTGGGACATAGTTTTGCAGAGGAGTGGATGATAACAACACGAATTCGGAATTAACTTCACTTTATTTTTCTAAGAAATTTTTGCACACAGGCAGAAAAGATGAAATGCATCTGTTTGTACCAGAACACAGCAGCGAAGTGCGAAAATGTTTTCCTTTAGTACTTTTACAATGAGATTCTGATGGGAACTTCTTTGATATGTGTCGATTTAGAAAAGGGAATCTTAATTATCGTTGGAAGAAAAACATAGGCATTAGGGATTTTTATCCCTTCATTGGGAACATTAAAAGGATCAGAAAATAAGAAGGAAGTTGGGTATTAAGAAATAAGAGAAAATCGTAGAACAAACTAATATGGGGTAATTTAAGATTTAAATAAAAAGGAAATTAATTAGATAAAATGAAATACAAAATGTAAATATATATATATTTTTATATTTATCTAGATTTTATAACGCGCCTTTCTTTTACCATTTTCTGAAATGTCTATTAGCAAAATTTAGCTATCATACACCAATAGTTTTACACGCTTTCATTTAATTTGACTTCTTTCACGTTTGTAGAAATGAATTCCTATTTATACTGATGTACTTTTTTCCTTAATACTGAAACCTGATACATCAGTTCTGAAATTTCGTATGGATGAGTGTCCCCAATGAAAATATTTTAATATTTTCAGTACGTAAATCGATTAATTCTAACAAATGATATATATTAGGGGCGCAATCTGGAAGTAAATTTGGGAACAAATTGTACACAAGATCCTATAATCGAAATTTTTAAATAAATGTGAACTTCCAAACAAAGTCAAAAAATTATGAGGCATTAAAAATGAAACCGTAAGGATACTAAACCCCGACGAATATCACAAGAAAAATAATTCTAAAATATTCACTAAAAATTAAAAATATATTCTAAATGTGATTAAAATTTCAAACTACTTAAGAGCATTCTCTATCAACGCCATACGTTCTTAAAATTTTGTTTTGGTCATATTTTAGATAAAAATAGTTTCTGCTTTTTAAAAAAATCTTGTAACTAGAGTATTTTGTAATTCACTAATGGAAGCATGCTTTTTTTTTTTCTTTTTTTAAAATCGATTCTCAGAAAGAGACACTTTTACCATAAGGGTAAAACTACAAAGCTTCATTTTTTTTTAAATCTCACAAGTCGTTACCTCATAAGAATGCTCTTGTGATTCTCTCCCCCCCCCCCCAGCGGAAAAAATCATAATTCGGAACCTAATTTTCTTGACGTTTAAATAATTTTAAACTTAGAAGTTTTTAAGAAGTCAATTTATATGCTTCTAATTAACTTTTTATTGAGCATATATTTGACACAGAATACCAAGGGAAAAAAAAAAAAAAAGAAAAATTATCTATACATGAAGAATGTCAGCAAAATTTCCAAACAAACAGGTTTGTTTTTCAATCACCAGGCTATTAAAAAAAATGCAATTGCATTTTATCTAACATCGAAACCAAAATGCACAACACATCTAATCTTTGCCACAAACGCATTTAATGAGAAATGTCCGACATTTCACAACAAAAATGAAAATTTATTGACATTCTTAGCAGCACAATATTCTGAAAGGAGCCTCAATGAATTTAAGACAGACCTTAATAATAGCACATCAAATCAAATAAACAGAGTTTGTTGGGAAAACATTTTCGTAAAAAGAAATATTCAATTAAAATTTAAGAGAGCAGTTTAAAGACAAAACTATTGCTTTTAAATTTCCAAAATAATATAAAAATCCATATGAGAAGTTACGAGACCTGTGTTTAGTGCAATTTAGCAAGATAGACTCGCAATCAAAATATCTTCTGAACAAGTTTGTTTGAAATGCACTTAAATTATCATGAGCGATAATCCGGCTAAAGAATTCTCGCAATTTTGAACCATGATCAGATGCCGAGAACAACAGGCCTGAACACCTCTCTTCATAATTCCCTACATAACAACGGAAAGACATTTAATCCTGGACAAAATTTATTGAAAATATCTTTCCCGGGATTGGCTTTCGAATCCATAAATCTGTAATCATGAAGTCTTGGCACTGTTGCGAGGTCATCGTGGTTATTTAAGAATACAGATATCATCGTACATACAAATATCTGTACAGTTAAAATACAAATCTTATGAAGTTAAAAAAATTTTTACAAATTCAAAGGAATTCTATATAATCCAGAAAATAGCAAGCCACAGGACTGCAAAATTAGAACAAGTTTATTTAAAAAAAATAAAACCCTTGTCTATTGCACAAATTATACAGAAAGTTAAGCTATATATAATAAATATTACAACACATAATTAAATAAGAGCAGAGTTCATTGTTTACATTCTGCATTTACCAACATGTGATTGCAACGATACCCCCCTCCTTTAATACCCCCCCCACACTCAACTTAGCTAAAATGCCAGACAATAAGAAAAACGAGAGTACTGATGGTCTACTATACTTTATTTAATATGGGATCAAAAAATATTCTGAAAAATTTTAAGCCAAGCTTATACTTAAATTTTAAAAAAATTAGAAATATCTACCAGTTATCAAAATTGTGTTGGAGTGAATCAAAAGTATGTTTAATTTTTATTTGTGTTTTAATTTGCTTTGTTGCTAATGTTCCAAGTGTGTTTTGATTAATGCACTCTGTAATTCCAGCCAATCTCAGTAGGGTACTTATTTCAAATAAATAATAAAAGTAATAATTTCCGACCACGGAATAAAAACTACATAAATTTATTATCTTTTAAATTTATATAAAATATAGTTTTTAAGTATGATTACTGAAAATTAACACAGAAGCTAATCTTGGATTATCTTAAATTAATCAATACTTAACACCAACAGACAATTCATGGATTATGACCCGTGTTCCAGAAAAACTAGATAAAAAAGCATTCTATAATGAAGCAAGCAATCCTAATCAGTAGATAATAGAGAAAATTTCTGGTTTTATCAGTAAACATCTTTAAAAAAATTGTGTTAAGTACTTAACTCAGTACACAGCACAGATGAAGTCAAAAATATTTATCGGAAATGATGCACACCTCACATAAAATATCTCTTTTTCCACTCCTACTGTGTTCAAATATTTATATATGAAACAATACTTTTGTTAAATGAGCATGAGAGAAGTGTTCAGTTAAATTACTTTTATTTTTCTTTATAATTCGATTATTTTCAACTTTAAGCAACTTTTTAAAATTCGTTGAATGTTTTTTAAGAATTCAACAGACAAGTTCACCACAATAAGGCAGAAAGCAGAAAAGGAAGCCGTATGGATAAATTCAAAATTTACTAAATTTCAAAATGGAATTTCCCTAAATCTAGTTTGTTTAGCTTTTTTTTTAGGCGCAATTTTCCCACGTGATATTGCAGCACAGCTTTGGACATTTAGTTATAGAAATTAGAATCGAAGTAGAATGCGAAAGTCAGATGCCCACTCACCTCAAAAGTTAAGAATTTTGAATTCAAGAAGGTAGAAAAAATAATTTTTAAAAACGTGGAGAAATGAATTTATTACAAAAAGATCGACGAAACTATGTAAAAATAATATACAGCATTTCCCCTCTTTTATACATTTCAAAAACCAAACGAATTATGGTGTAAACTGGGTGATAACGCAAATCGAGGGAAACCACTTATAATAATTATCAATAATGTATCATATGATAGAACCAAGAAAAAGTGCTGTAAATGACGGAAACGTAAATGTGATATAATATTGCATGTATTTGATTTGTTTCGGGTTTTTATGGCGCAATAGCCATGATGTTGACCATACTGCGCCATATAATATTGTACAGCATTGCAAGCTACACATCTGAAACTCTGAATTAGAAAATCCAAGATTTTAATTATAATTTAAAACGTTCATGTCAGAAAACCTTTCAGTACAACAAAATTGATTTATTTTCCACAGAGACATAAATTCAACACTTCGCATTCGGAAGTTCGAATTTGATTAATTTAATTTAGTTACACTAACATCCTGTCTGAAAGTAATAATAAGGCTACCTGGTGATGGACGTCGCAATTTTGAGCTCCCTTCAGATGACGAGGATAACACCAGAGCTAACATTTTCTCCATACAAGGAAGGATGTTTGGCCTGTCACTCAAAATTTAACATGTATCAGGCCAGCATACAAATTGAAGTTTTACAGAAAATGGTTTTCGAAAGTTAAGACCTAGTCATTAAGCCACCACAATCTTGGAGGTCGAGTGTGACTGAATGCGGATGGCATCGGCACCAGCTCGTGTACCGCGTCATTCTCGGCTAAATGTTTTATCAAGAAGGAAAATGTAATTTCCATCTTCCAAAACTGTCACAATATCTACTGAACTATATTTTATAATTTTTGCTATAATAAATAATCCTTTATAATCAATGAATAATTATGCAGATAATTAAAAAAGTAAAAGATTGATTGATATTTAAATGTACATTATTTTGAAAATGACACAAAGAATTTCAAGTATATAAATCTTAAAATAATGTAAAGAAATTATTTTAAAGGCTCTTATTTAAAAACTTGTAAATAAAAATTATCATACAACTTATACATTAGCCGTCTATTTGTTCTACGATTATAAGGATATAAATATCGCTGACAGATAACTATTTATTGATTCCACAGGTGTTGAAAAACTCTGCATACATTTCACTTCAAAAAGTAGTTGATTTTAAGACAGGTATTATGAAACATTTTAACGAGAGATTCTAAAAAGATACATATGAGATAATTATGTATTTTAAATAATTAATTAAATTTCAACTTAAATAACTCCCAGTTTGTAACTGCTCGAAGTTTATTTCAGACACATGCCCCGATTTCTGACAATCAGATGATGAGGGCGACATCTCAGCCGGCATATACTTAACGAGTTTCCAAACCCCGCAATCATGAGGAAACCGAATTCAGTTGGATTTAACACCAATAATTGGATGCATGAAATTCTCGTACATGTCGGGTCTTCATTAGAATCTAGTCCTGCAATCCAAACAGCCACTGCAACCTCAAGTTAAAGAAAATCAGAAGAAACATTGAAGATAATTATTTTAAATATTCAAAAAATGCAATAGTGAATAACCGGAGGAGCGACGAGGAAAATTCAAGCGATATTCGATTCCACACTACACAATTCTGGAAACGTCACAATACATGTTGAATTACCTAATAATAAGATGCTTACCAGAAAAAAATATGTGCAGTTGCACATCATAATCTGCTTTCACTTTTCTCTTCAGTATTATTCTATCTAAAAAACATCTATTATAACATTGTGTTATTTCACGCTTTTATCTTGTTCGAGACAAAAGTTTTACATGAAAAATAAGACACGATAACATCCAGATGTAGTTAGTACATAGGCACAGCGGAATTGAAGTACTCTCGCTTTTTGTCACTGTATAAATATAAAATCAATGATTTGTTTAATGTATTTTTTGTAATTTGTTTTGTATGTGATATCTAAATGCATAAACAATCTTACTATTTCTTTTAATTTTGAATCTTCTGAGTAAATGCAGAAAATAAAAGAAAAACATTATTTGCACAGAGAAAAAATTTTTGCTAAAAAATGCTACTCCAAACGATATCAATTTCTGTAGCAACGCATGTGCACTCCCACAATGTATTCTCCCAACTCTTGTGAATGAAAAAGGATACTGTTTCTTCGACAAGCCCATTCTTTTCTTCCCTATTGTATCAGGTAGTTAGGAAACTTACAAAAATTAGAGAACTCCAATCCAGCAAAAAAAAAAAAAAAAAAAAAAAAAAACCTTGCTAGGTTTTAGAAATTGGAAATCTGAAGACTGGATAGGCAGCGATGGAGTAAACTGATTCGGCCGGTCATTCCTGTTCTAGGTGCAGTGCCGAAGAAGAGTCTTCAATTCTATAAACACTGGAAGCGAGATTGTAAACATTTTTCTTTTCGAAAAATTGTTTTTTCGTCCGAAGTTCGAAGATAAATATTTTTTTTTTAAGTAAAAATATTGAATGTGATCTTTAATAAGTAAATACGAAAACATCTCTATATAAGTATTTATTGAATTTCTAAACTCAATTTTATTTTTTGACAATTTTTTTTTATGTTCATAAATGAAGATCAGTTAACAAATATGTAGATATGGGGAAAGAGACAAGGAGGTATACGTGCTCCAGGCAGCAATCGAAAGGAGCGCCATGGAGACAAAATATTGGTGCATTTAATGCCACTTTTCAAAGTGAAATATGATAAAAGGGTAAAAAAAGAATAGAAAATAATATCTTGGTCACCAGTTTATCTTATGAAATAATTAGTAATGCTTAAGGTAAAATAACTATATATCACTTTGGGTATCTCTAGCCATCACTTCGCTATTACAAAAAAGCTAAGAAAAATTATCGGAAACGTTTTAAAATTTATGTTTCAATTAAAAATTAGAAATAAATTACAGTCTATGTTTTAATTCTACCAGCATTTACTTAAAAACTATTGTTTTTAGTTTAAAATTCCCTTTGTATATTTATTAAGTAATTCTAAATTAATTAGACGAAACAAAATTAAAGTTATCCCGAAATGCATCAATGTGCAATGTAGCAAAGTTTTCAGTATCTCTAATGCTTCAATGCACGAATCGCCATTGGTAATACCATATATTATATATACATTGCAATCACACTTCAATAAACAGTCCCTTTTTTGCGATTTTATGAAGTTATAACAGTGGAGGCTTATGATTCATTTATGATTAATTTTAACTCACAAAGAAACTTAATACAAACAGTAAATAATATACGCTGGTTTGATGGGGTACCTGTACTTTTAAAACACAAACATTTTATAATCATAATACATTCATGCCTTTTCATGAACATTATTGCTATAGACAGAATCCACACTTGGTTGTTTTCTTCGAAACAACAATAAAAAAGAGTAGTAGCACAACTGCTTAAAGCCTGAATGGGAAGATGTAATACAAGAAAAGGATAGTCTCATTTTCCTTAATCGTCATTAGGGAAATCATACAAGTTACAAAACAAAACTCATCAATAATACAAAATGGAATGAAGGGATTATGATTATCAAGCTGAAAAATGAGTAGTCTTAAAATATTTTTTTTATATAACCATTAAACTAACCAGACATATAAAAGATAGAAATTAATATACTTTTTTTTTTAAAGTCATTATGGATACCGTCGATATCTGTAAATTTACATTTAAAATAAAATTATACAGTAAAACAGAACATATTCACATTTTTATAGTGATGTATGTTTATTAATAAATATTAATAGAACAGATGTGAAATGTATTTTTATCGAACTAAAGAAAGAGGAATTACGAAGTTCGTTAATTTCCTTTCAAAAACTGGAAAATAAAATATTAATTCAAATTTTCAAAAATAAATAAGAAAATCAAACTCAGCACGATATACTGACTCAATTGTTTACATTTTGTATAAGTAACGGAATATAAATTCTATTTTAGCACGGAACTGAATAAATGACGGAAAAACTTACGAAAAACCTTGAATGAGTACTCAGTTTCTTCAAGGGCAATCTTTTACTGCTATATTATAAACAGGAAGATTAAATACTGCTTTAACGAAAATGTTTAATCGGAGACGGCTGTTTATATCGCTGTTCACACTTCGGAAATAATGTGCTTTGCAATCAATTTAACAAGTCTAAACAGATGAGTTTATGTTTTTGCTAAAAGTTTTCCAATAAAAATTTTAACATTTTGGTATAATATTCAATATTCGAAGAATTGATAAAGCCTAAAAATTTAAATGTCATTCAGCTAATTTTTTCTCACAGGATGTATCAAAAATAATAGAAATGATTAATTTTATATGAAGTTATTAGAATCGAGTGGTAGCAAGCACAAATGTCCAATTAGGAAGACAAGAATATTGTAAAGAAAAAAAATTTTGGAACCGAAATATCACATTTGTTCCCCGAGAAACAAATGTATATTACATCAAAAGATGATGACCATCTTATTGATTAATCAAAAGTTTCTATATGATCAAACTTTTACACATGAAAAAACAATATTAATGCTTAAGGATGGGGCAAAACAATCTAAAATTAATATTAATAATTTTATAATTGTTAAATTAATGACTGATGGATAAATATACCTTTTAAGCAATACGGAAAATGAACGTTATACTTTAAGTAAGAATCGGTCTTGAGCAGCTAACTATCATACAAACTTCAAACGCATCTAGTTAACTTACTTAAATTTATTTCCAGTTTTAAAATAATATAGAGGTTATTTTGGACCTTATCTATTAATTTTGAATAGTAAAATTACGAGGAGAGAGGGATGAGAAGAAAAAATTACGAAAATCGGTGAATCTAGAGAGTGCTGTGTAAAGCTGTCATACCACACCAACGGAAGAGGATGTGGCCCCGACGGATTTGATGTGTACCAGGAATGTTTACACGGTGCAATAGGGTATAAAACCTGCAAACCTTCAATCTCAAAGCTAATTCCGTACCACGAGGCCACAATACTTTGCAGTGACGGATTCACGTAAAAGATAAACTATAACTTATTCGTCTTTCTTGAGCGCCACTTTCTTTGTGTCACCAAATAAATTGGTCAAGTGAGCAAAAATGAGCGAGTATATTTAATATATATGACAAATATATACTAAATGTGTACTTAACAAAGACCCCATATCTCAAATAGCTCAGGTTTCATGCAGCCCCTAATATCTAAGAGATATTAGGACCTGCACAAATTTTATATACACCAACTTACCGCGGATAGCGAAACTGAAACTCAAATCCTTGAAGCTGAGATGGCGACAAAAGAAAAAAAAAAAGAAAGAAAAAATAACATGCTAAAGAATAATTTTACAGAAGCATCCCTCCCACTTTCGAATTTTATGTCTTCTTGAATAACAACAAAAAATGCATCTGAAAAACAACGTATTGCATTTTTTATAAGACAAATATATAAGAAAATAACTGATGTAATGTAAAAAAAAACCAAAAAAAAACATTTCTGCTTTAGTTCCTTCACAACGGTGTTTTCAGAAATCTATAATCCCAATTATCTGAAATAAACGGCACCATAGACAAAAAACTAAAACAATTTAGTTGAGAATATACTCAGACATGACACAGGCTGAGAAAAAGCTATGCTGCATAAAAAAAAATTTATCAGGTCAAACATAAATACCAAGAAATAAAATCCTTAATTGAATAATAATATACATTTATACAAAAAATTACCGAGATGTTAAGATATATTATAGAAATATTGCATAAAAGAAAATTAATCAATCTGCAGAAGAGTAATTTGTTGTATCTATATACCATATTTCAAATTATAAAATCAGTAAACTCATCAATTAAACAAAAAAGAGCTTTAAAAAAATATGTGATCATAAATTGGGCGGAGTGATATTTCTTCGATGTCATATAATCTCATCTTAAGAAAAGCATCTTGCTGTTTAAACGCATTTCAAGGCGACTTCAACTACATTTATTCCATTCGTATTCTAATTTGACTCTTCAAGCTTCTCGATTGAAACGTCTCTTTTCCTGTTAATCCTCATACTAAAACAGCCATATAAAATACATATATGAAACCAAGTTTTTTTTTCATTATCCAAACAACAATTAACAACGAATACACTGCCACAGCAGTTTTATCGGTTTGTAATCTAAAACTAGACGAATTGTACCTCAGCTCGAGTATCAGGTGTCCGAATACTTGATCCTGACAAACAAGTTAAGAAACACCAAAATCGACCTTTTAAACGTTAGGGAACACTGCAGAGTTCATTATTCGATTTTTTTATCTTTAATTACTTCAAAGCCATTATCAGATAAATAAATGCAAGATGACAACCCAGTTATTTTGGAAATGCAATCATATTTTGGAGATATCAGATTTTTTTTTTCTTTTTCCCAAACTGAATCAAAAATAAAAAGCGAAGTTTGTTTATAAAGCTTCTTCACTGCAAAAAATTAACAAGTTGATGCGTCGTTGACATTAGCAGGTAAAATAAAGTGATTAAGCTTTCAAATTAAAATATTTGTATCCCGATATCAACTATGTTTTTCTTTTACAGCAATTTCCTTAAAACAAACAGAAATATTACAGTCATTACATATACTTTTAAAAACCAAAACACTTTTTTACCATCCTCTTCAGGAACGCAAATCGCAACCAATACGATTACAGTCTAACTTCTCGAAGTGACCACTTTTCTTAACTGCCACTTTTTTGCTTGATAAGAAAGTTTTGGCCCACAAACATAATATTAAACTCTAAAAAGCAGCCACTCGAACCTCTCGGAACAGCATCTATCGTCATATGTTCAACTTTATCAAAATTCATTCTTTCCTTCTGACAATGGCCTTCCATTAAGACAAAGGGTAAGTGAAGTAGCGGGGGGGGGGGGAGGGAAATGAAAAGTACATAGATACAAAAACGATATTGGAAATCTAGCCTAAGTTAAACTTATTAATGTAAGAAAACGATCTTCGTCATTTACCGACGAGTGCGATAGTGCTCATTAAATACACAGTAAAAAGCCATTTTCTTAATGAGTATAGAATTTTTATCTCTAAAAATTGTCCACGCGAATTTGTCTGAATCACAACTAGCATATATAAGTTCCGATTGACTATTATAGCGAAAAACCGAAAAGAATGTTACTCAAAACTTTCAAATAATTAATGAAAAAGATGCGATTCCAAAAGGAGCATAACTTTTTTAAATTTCATATTGTCAAACAAATACGTTAGTAAAACTTAACTGACGTTAATTGATTTTAATTGCTAAAACGATGAAAACTCTTAATAGTGAATTAATGATTCAACAAAAATGGCATTCGAATATTCGAAAGAAAAAAACAGTTCGAAAAAGATTCAAAAATCGAAATTTTCCCCTTTAGCAAAGGATGGCTGGAAAAGTTTCGACTTCAGAACAAATATTTAAAAAATGACGAATACTCAATCGCAACAAATTTATTATCCATTCCTTAAGAGTTACCAACGAATCGATCAGAAGTTTTATTTTTCGATTTTTTTAATATGAAAAGGGGGGGGGCTACTATTGAAAAAATTTAAAGATCCGAGTAAAGACAAGTTGTATTTCAAAAAAGAAAAAAAAAAAAAAATGTAGATAATACTTTTTTTTTTACAAAAATTTTTGTATTTTAATGGTTGGTTTTTTGATATTTATCTCTTTCTCCAAAAATGAAAATCCTTTACAATAGTCGCTTCAAATCTAATTAAACAAGAAGTTTTGTTGTTATGTATATTTTGAAAGAAAAAAATAATTATGAACGCTTAATTAAAAAAATTAGAAGTTGTAAAAAAACATAAGACAACTTCGGGTAATTAATTCGAACAGATAAAAAAATCTACATCAAAAAACAAAATATATGAGCAAAAAATTATTTTGGGAAACTAAATTATTAACGCAAGATGAAACAATTTGCACAAAAATGACTACAATTCCTAATATTTGAATAATTATTAATATTCATGAATAAATCAAGAATTTAACTTTTAATCGAAATAAGCGATAAGAAATACAGCAAAATAAATAACATTCAGCAATTTCACATTCAAAGATAAAATTTATGTTTTGCAAGACGAAACATAATGAAATATAATTGTGCCAATCAGAACAGATTCACCGAGTTGGCAAGGGTTTGTAACCTAGACGTAACATATTTATGACTAGATAACTAACAACCGACAAGTCTGCATAAGAAAAATAAGGAATGGCGACATATGACCCAGATGAGTGACTGTTCTCGACAATTAGCATTGGCTGAAAAAAATAACCGAATTTGCAAGACACGGCTTAAGAAAATCAAATGTTTCTTCCAAACCAGAACGCCCTAGTATCGATTAAATTAAAATAAGTTCGGAACATTTTCATTTATTTTAGATAATTTTTGTCGCCCTTTACGATGACGAGCAAGAATTTTTTTCGTCAGAGCAAGTTCACCTCGGAAAAATAAAAACTGTCTTTCAAACATAAACTTAAGTTTCCAATAACTAGGATAAACTTGCAGGCTAGATTTGAAAATTAAACTCAGATTTTTACTAAATCTGATGATACTAAATAAAGAAATACTAATAAATAAAAGATTTTCTCTCTCTCTCTCTCTCTCTCTCTCTCTCTCTCTCTCTCTCTGTTTTTCACTCAAAAAATTTGCCAATGAAAAAAAAAAATTTTAATTTTTGCAAAAATTTGCATACTTTTTTCTTTAATGACGCAATTCAAAGTCTTAAATTTCGTATTCATTGTAAAATCCCAAATGCAAACATATTGTTTTGGTTTTTTAAAAAAAAAAATCCATATTTTACATCTACAGTTGGAAAACTATCTTGAAAAGATAGCAAATCTTTTCTTCATCATAATTCTTCTGCATTAACCATATTTTTCCACATCTGAGTTAATAGGTTTGCAGGGGTTTGGATAATTAACGATAAACCATGTTTTCAATTTTAACAATATTAATATTATATATTTTAAGCTTTTCCTCTTGCAATCTCCCATTTCAATCAATTGCTTTCCATTTCATTCATGTTTTTAAAATCACTATTTCAGAATATATAAGTAGAAATAAGGGGGAAGAAAACTGATTTTCTTAGAAACTAAATAGAAATAGAAAATCAAAACTGTTTTCTGTATCTTGTATTTATTATTAAACATAATTCTGAAAGGTGTAATATTTTTTTACTCAATCAAATAAGAACTGAGCGATATTAGTTCATACACTTATGAAAAAATGCATTTCTATCATTAATGACAGAAACACATTATTAAAACTAAATGAAGCGCTAATATATTCAAACAATAAATAGCATTCAAATTTTATGAAAAATTTTTTTAATGCTCAAGGGCTCTCTAAATCCAATTAATCAATATTGCAAGATTATTGATCAGGAAAATTTAAACCTTTAAAAAGTTAAATCTTAGCCAATTAGATTCTGTACAATGGCAACTAAAGAGTCATCAACTTCCCCTTCCCTCCTAAATAAAAGCATCTAAAGAAGCATAGTTTTTTTAAGAATAAACTCGTACATTAAGGCACTGAGGAAAAAAAAGGCTTGCATTGCTATTTTTTCATATGAAATTGAAAATTACTGAAATCAATTGATAAACACTTTTACATAAATTCTTTCATAAAGATGGAATTTCAAAAATTACATCGCACTTATAAGCCTATGTAGTTTGAAGCAGAAATATGAAATTCTGCACCCTTGTATATTCTTAACAACTATACATTATCTTGATATTTTTAGGACTTAATTTTCAATTAATTAATTAAATTTTAATTCATTACATAGTTCATTGTTTGGTAATAAAACTGCAATATTGCTGATTAATATATTCTCTTTTGAAGAGTAATTATAAGTTTGAAAAACTGCATTAACCAATGGAAATTAAACTGGAATTAAATTGCAATAATAATAGCTAAGTAAATGCAATTGTTTTACAAAATGAAAATTGCTAAATATACAAAGTACTGACTAGCACTGGATATTCTGCTATAAAAACTGTAAAATGTCTTTATTCACATCTTCTGCAATCAATGTGTTCAACTCTTTTATACTGATTTATTTTTGTGTATTTATTATTTTAATTATTATAATATAAAGTAGATCATTAATGAGCTACCATAAATATATGTTTTTCAATTTTCCCTCACCAGAGGGAAGCTCTAAAGCTTATCATATAATTTATTCCATAGTATTTGAAAAATACAGATACCAATATGCATATAGTTATTAGCTATAAAAATGCAATAAATTAAATATTGTAGGTAAAATATATTAATTTACAGTGGCACAAACAATTGAGGATACACCTTACTTTTACTTGATAAATCCAACTTTCAATCGAAATAACACATTAAATAGAAGTGCAAACGTACTTTTATTCTTAGACATAACAAAAGGTTTAAGTAACAGTAAAAATAAAGAAAAATCAATGACAAAATTCTAAAACAAAAATTTTCAGAGGCATTTCAAATAAACATAAGCAGATTTTTACCTCAGAAAAGTGAGGACACACCAATGAAATTTTTGTTTAATTACCAACAGTTTTTTTTTTCCTGCTTGCTACTATCAAATTCTAAGTTTGGGCAATTTTATTTTAAACTTTTTTGACTGTTATTTTTGTCTTTTGAAGTTGGTTCTGTGAATATAAATTTGTAAATTTAAATGGAAAATGTCTCCTTGGAGAGAGACCAGTATTGATGTAAGAAAATTTATATTAAAGTTATTTAAGAAAGGAAAATTTTATCGTGAAATAGCTGAAATTGTTGGTAGAAGCCACTCCTGTGTCTAGAAAATCATTGGAAGATTTAAAAGCAATGGATTAATTGAAAATAAAAGTGGAAGAGGAAGGAAAAGTATTCTAAATGATGTAGCCAAAAGGAAAATTTTGAAGGATATCAAGACTGATCCTAAACTAAGAGCAGTCAAACTAGCTGCTAGCAATTTTTCGAATAATGGGCAGAAGTGTTAGTGCTGAAACTGTGAGAAATGTGATTAGACATGCTGGTATAACAGTCGAGTAGCTCGAAAGAAACCATTTATAAGCTTACAAAATCAGAAAGAGCGTTTGGGGTTTGCAAAAACTCATCAATTCAAGACAGATAACTTTTGGAAGAAAGTTATATTTAGTGATGAAAGTAAATTCAACATTTTTGGTAGTGATGGTCGTTGGAGCGTTTGGAGAAAGCCGAACACTGCTTTGGATCCAAAAAATTTACGTCCTATAGTTAAACATGGTGGTGGCTCTGTCATGATTTGGGGTTGTATGGCTTCAAATGGGGTAGGAAATTTAGTTTTTATAGATGGCATAATGGATCATAAGCTTTATATAGATATACTCCACAACAATCTTAAAGAAAGAGCAAAAAAAAAATGGGTTTAGATGGAAATTTTATATTCCAGCAAGACAACGACCCCAAACATACAGCACGTAATGACAAAATGTGGTGTCTTTTTCATTGTAAACAGCAATTGCACACACCACCACAGTCCCCTGAATGTCATAGAAAATTTGTGGGCCACACTTGAAACAGTGATCCAAAAACATCAAATTAGGAACAAACACCATTTAAAGCAAGTGTTACAAGAAGAAAGGGATAAAATATCTCCAGATACCACCAAAAAATTGGTCAAATCAGTACTAAGATGTTTGGAGGACATTATAAAAGTCAAAGAACATGCAACCAAATATTGACACTGTCTTTGTATATGATATATCACAAAAATTTCATTGATGTATTCTTGATTTTTTGAGGAAAAAATATGCCTATGTTGATTTCAAATACTTGTGCAATTTTTAATTTTAGATAATTGTTGTTGTTGTTGATTGTCATTATTTTTACTATAAATTAACCGTTTTGTTACGTATGAAAATAAAAACACGTTTTCTCTTCTAGTTAATGTTTTATTTCGATTGAAAGTTGGATTTATCAAGTGAAAGTAAGGTGTATCCTCAATTGTTTGTGCCACTGTACATACCCAATTCAAAATAGATTAATAAATAATAACAGAAACAAAAGATTAATGTAATTAAAAGTTATGAATTTCAGATTTAAAATGGCAAAATATACATTGATGAACTATACAAACATTAACTCTTTTGCATTTGTAATACAAACTAAGAAAACAGAAGGGAAAAATAAAAAAATTAAAGAGTAAGGGACACAGCTACCTTCAAATAAAGCATAAATTGGATCGGATTTCTATCATAACTTACATATTCATTTAAGTTTTGACATAAATAAACATTCAAGATATTATGGATGATTTATACTCACATACTGTAATGATACATATATAACAAGCAAAATTATGAAATCTGCCTAATTTGTATGTAATTTTTCATTAATAAGCAATCATTTAATTTTTTTTTTTTTTTTTTGGTTTCTCATAATTCTTTTTATATATAAAACAACTATTGTTTTAAATTTATGAAATATAGTATACAAATTTTGTTGATATTTTGAATTTAAATTTGAGGTAAATACATGCTTATGCATTCAGCTTAAAGCATATGTGTACCATTTACTCTAAAATTTTAAGTCTATAAGAAAATTAGGCAAAACTTTAATGAGCAAACTTTAATAGTAATTTGCATTTAAAATTCCTTTTAAACAATATTTATATTAAATACATCTTTTCACTATGCAAGCATAAGTTACTTTTTTTAAACCTTGTATAATTACATAATGATTTTTTTTTTCTTTTCATTCTAAACTGCTTCATTTCCTATCAACTTTTTTTCATTTTCAATTAAATTTGAGCTTAAATTACCAAACCACATAGCTCCTGATGGGAGTATATGTTTACAAAACTGACCAGTTTACTTTGATCTAAAAGAAAATGAAAACCAACTTACCAATTCCTATATTGGGGTAAAGGGTTGCATCCACAGCAGTCGGGGAAATAGACATGGCAAACAGGAAAACTAGATAGGGGAAATTAGTTTCCATCACATTTAAAACATAGAAACAATTAAAGAATAAAGCATTTAAAACACAGAAATAATTAAAGGTCTTGTGCTATAATAATTTATATGCATTAATGTATAATCCAGATTAATCAAACAGAATTTAGAATTAAATTTCAAAACTTTATTTACAAGATTTAATCAGAACTACTAACCAAATAAAATGAAAATATAGAAACTAAAATTAAATAAATGACTCTATTGCTATGAAGACATATCAACTATACAAAAACTACCTGGAATTGCATTTTGATAAAAATAAGATAATAGGTTAATGACAAAGAAAAAGACTCAATTGCTTAATCTGATAAATAGCTTTTAGTAGCCATTTTGAAGGACTGTAGTAACTTAAGTTACTTTAATTATAATTTACTCATTCTACTAATATTTACAAATGAATTATTATAAATATATTACAGAAAAATATTTGAACATATAATTACACATTATCAGAATTCTTTTAATCAAGAATAGCTTTTTTTAATTATTACTATCATTGGTGTGTGAAAATTTATTAAAAAAATTTACATATAGTAGAATATTTTTTAAAACTAAGAATAAACTGGCAATGGAATTTCACATTTGCACACATATTGTTTCACCTCAAATTGAAATGCTGCTTCAAATATACTCTATTAATTAGATTCTACAGCATTAAAATAAAGTAAATATTTCACTGTAAATCTAACACCGTAGGACTTGAAAACATTTTCCGACAGATTATATACTGCAAAGTAATAGCAAAATTTTAATTTATTTCAAAGCATAGTCTAGAACTTATAACCCATAGTTCAAGAAGTATGTGCATACTTGGGCATAAAGAACTATTTGATATTATTTAAATTACACAAGAATAAGTTAATTTGTGCATTGTCCTTTACTACTCAATATACAAAATGTGTAAATTTGAGGTTTAAGAAAAAAAATTAAGCTTATGTCGGTCAAATTATCTCACTTTAGTTTGAACTCTTTCTTAAAAATCATATGCAACATAATTCAAACAAGTAATAATTACACATTTTATTTAAAAAAAAAAACAGCTGATACATAAAATAGTAGCATGAAATCATTCTTGCATCTCACAATTCACAGATAAGCTTAAAATTTTCACATCTACATAAAATTTAGAAAAAACAAACAATAAAACTTAGAAATAAAATTCTTAACAGTAGCCAAGATCAGAGTAAAAAAAAAAATACAGTAAAACTATAAAATACAAACAAACATCTTTTCTTCAAATACATAAAATGAATCCTTTCTCAACAGTTAAACTGGTTCATATAACTAGACTGATACATTCAAATTTACATGACAGCTTCAATGCAATTAAATATTAGCCAAATACATTAATAAAAAGTGAAAACGATAGTTTTTTTTAAACGTATTTATAAAATTTTACTTTTCTATCATAATATTCTAGAAATACAATGAAAGAAGCAAACTGATTAAAAAATACATATAACTATTTTCTTTAGTAATATTAAGTAATGTTTCTTTAGTAATTGCTACCTAAATACAACTGACCAACATTTTGAAATATATAATTAAATGACCGTAGGAAAAAAATTAAGAACATAATTATTAAATTCTATTCGGAATATTTTAATTTAAAATTTGTCGGCTAGTATTTTTATTAACTACTATATTAACTAAGAAATAAAAAACGCCATCAAACATTGGTAAAAGAAAAAAAACTAATTTATCTTGACCAAATATTACCGCAAAAGCAGAATTTAGAGAGATGAATCGTTTTTCATCATCCAAACTGCTTCTGAATAATAGTTTGGTCATGTAAACACAACGCATAGTTGGCATGGCAATGGGAAATTACGCACATCGATTAGCTTAGAGTTTTTAAATTATTGAATTTTTAATATCCAATGAAAAGAAAACTTACTACAAAATCACTTAAATCCTATTGCGACATAAGAAAAAAGTTAGTGTAAATAAATTTTAAATAGTTTCACACTTCTTCTTCTAGCATACAGCCGATTGGATGCAGATATACAAACGACTGTTTCGACTGATTCTCACAGCGCTAGTGCCTAGATTACGGAGCAGAAAGCGATCGATGCCATCTGTTAAAAGTTCCCTCTTATTTTTCCTCTTTATTGAACGCACAGGCTCGGTTTAATACTATTGGAGTAATCGATGGATAAAAAATAAATTTTATGAATTTTATGAATGTAGCAGATAAAAGAATAACAAATAAAATAGATATAACAGTATAAAAACTCACACCAAACAACTTTTCACTTATTTAATCCTCAGACACACTTTAGATATTTATTAAACCGTATCATTATCATGATGAAAATTTTATTGGAGGTCTGTATATGCTAATGAGTTTTACTTCAGCATCCATAAATTTTAGTCGAGAAATGCAACAATAATGCAAAAGATTAAATAATTAAAAGGTGTTTTTTTCAGTAAGAAATTCTATTTCGTTATTTTGATAAACTGAATATCAACTACTAATATGAGAAAGAAAAAAAATGTATGTATGAATATAAACCCTGATTTGATATCGATTAGCTTTATCATAGTATTATGCGACTTCTCAGAGTTACCGAGCAATAAATCAACTTTTAAAAGTTCACTCAAAAGTTTAGTTAGTTAAAAACAGTTTTATTTTAAGATCCCGTTTTAAAGCAACACACGGGCTATTTTGGTGCGACCTCGTAATTTTGAACAGAGATCAGATGACGCGGACAGCACCTGAATTGGTACCTCCCCCCCTCCAAATTTCCACACCACGCTAGAGGGAGGCCGCTTGATCCAGACAGGTTTAACGTGCACCAGACCCGTTTATGCGATAGTTCTTCGATGTAATCGGGTCTCGAACCTGAAACCAGCGAGTTCCGTAGCCGAGTCCAATTACCCTTATTCACTCAAAAAAAAAAAATCAAATCATCCATTCACATAGTCATGCAAACCCTTGTAATCGTTTTTTTGTTCTGTCCACATTTTATTTTCTCGCACACGAAGAAAAGAGGAAGTATTTTTATCATCAAAATATTCGGACTCGAGATTTTGACAAATCACCACATTTAAGATTTCCTTGAGCCAGAAAAATAAATTTTTAGCACAATGTCTATTTGTCAATCAGTATATCTGTGAACATGGTAACTAAAAACCGCACTGAGCGAAACAGTTGAAATTTAGTATGTGAAATTATGATCCAATTTGAATTTAATTGAATCTGCTCGCAGGAAGTCTGCTTTTCTAGCCGTTCTAATACAAACACATTTGATAGCTACAAAACGGAAAGAGCTTGGTGTATGAAATTTAGTAAATCACCATTTAAAATATCGATACTTATCAAATTTTAAACCAAATTCCTAAAGCGGTTGACTGTCTGTCACTCTGTACTTTCAAATGCATGTAAATGCAATGACTTAAAACGATAAAATTTAATCTGTCACTTTATGACAACAAAGCTTTTTATTGTCAAATCTGATAACAATCGGAAAAAAGAAAAACGATGCTGAAAATACATATTCTGATAATGGATTGAGTAAAAATATTAGATTAACGCCAAAGATTATAACTATTGTTCACCAATACTATGTGGTAGAAAGACGGCTGCACTTAAGATCCACAATGTTACTTTGTGAAAAGTGGAAGACCATTATTGGAAAGAATGCGAGAGAGCTTCATGCAGACCACTCCCACTTTTTAAAAAAATTTCCGTTGAATACTCTAAATAACATTTTAAAAACAATTTAACCAAATTTGCAAGCTTTATTCTGAATCTTTTTGATGATTTAAGAGTTTACTTCATGCTCTATCATTTGGAATTATTATTGTTTCACGTTCAATCAAAATCATCTTAAATCATTTTAGTTTTATTCCATTTATGGAAAAATTGTATTTACGCATGTTATTCATGGTGTGTAGTGACGACTAGAAATGAAAATAGTAGTTGGCAAGCGGCAACAGGGAGAAGAAGAGCAATCACTCTCACAGTACAATTGTATAAAATTAAAATCAATGAGTTACTATAATTTATTCCCAATCAAAATTATGTAATACAGGGTCTCCTAAATTAAAGTTACTCTATTCAGAGCTTGATACCGCCGTAACAATTCATCAGAAAATTCTAAAATTATGGGTACGCCTTAATAAAAGGATGGGAAAGACATTTTGCTAAAAAAAATTAGGTTCCAAATGTCGCCACTAGAGGGCGTATCATCAACTATTTTATTATAAGAATTACACATGGGCTTGGAATTAATCCAAGTCATGTTCGATATAACGGCCACCATGGTCAGCTATCTTCTGAAATCTGAAAATGGCATGTTCAACAGAGGAACGTAGTGTCTGCGTTGAAATATTGAACACTGGGCTGCAAATACTAGCTTTAAGATCAGGCAACGTTCTCGGGTTGTCACTGCCAACCAGATCTTTCAAATATTCCCAGAGTCAAAAATAGCATGGATTAAGGTCTGGGAATCGGGCAGGCCAATCATTATTGAAGTGGTGGCTTATTACTGTTTCTTCTGTAAAATTTGTTTTCAGAATATTTTTTACACAATTGCAGTCGGACCATCCTGCAAAGCGTTCGGTCAAGACATTGGCGTGATTGTAGAGCTGGAACAACTGCATTCTCCAACATCGATGCATATCTCTCTTTCGTGATAGTGCAGGTCACTGCACCTGATAGAGTTTGCTCCTCGAAGAAGTATGGCTCCAGAATAAAAAAAGCGTTAAATCCATACCATACCATTATTTTCGGTGAATGTAACGGAACATCTAGGGTAGAGCGGGGATGTTCCGTTGCCCAAATTCGGCAGTTATGCGTATTCACTGAGCCGTCTAAATGGAAATGAGCTTTATCGGACCAGAAAATGTTCTAAGACCATTCAGAATCGACCTCACACCGAGCAAGAAACTGCTTTGAGAATCGTGCGTCAAAATCCTGTGGATGCAGCTGATGAACAAGTGAGATTTTGGATGGATAATATCGTAGGATATTCCTGAGGATCCTATATACAGTGGAACGTGCCCTATCTAACACTGTTGCGACATAGCGAACACTACTTCTAGCCATGAAGTTAGATATTTTGTCCTCTTCCCCTTGATGTGCCACCTCCTCAACGACTTCTGAAGGAACTGATTTTCTTCCTCTTCCAGAACGCCCAACGATCTTATTTCTTCAAATTTCATAATCATTTACTTTAACCTTTTCGCGACGGGAATCGCTAACGCGCGCTTATCGCTGAGGCCGGCAGCTTCTTTTGCGAGCGTCTGTCCAGGGCCGGAGGATTTTTTGCTGTTAAGCCTAAATCCATGAATTTACCGAAGTATCAACGCATTGTTTAATAATGCTCTGTATAGAATTTGAACGGCATATGCTTTTTTTATACATTTATACATATTTTATTTACTTAAATCATTTTTTGTTTAAATATATATTTTACACATTTTATTTTCAATACTTACTTTAATGACGCTTCGACATTGCAACGGTAAAAACAGAAAGAATTCACGTCTACAAAATCTAATTATCCACTAAAGACTGGACTGCAAACCGAAATAACCAACGCTCTTGTGAAAATAAAACTCCTTATTTACTATAAACAATTACCACGTGCGAATTTAAAGAACCGTCATAAAGCATTTCATTCGGAAGCATCTATTTCCCCTATGTTTATATAATCGAAAACCACGTGTATGTGAGTCATGCTTCTCTCATTTCGAGTAGAAGGTCAGATCTACATGTATCTGAAACCATATGGACAAACAATGCCATCTTATGCCGAAAATTATATTTTTTAAAACGTTCTAGGACACTGGCACAAATGTGTGACGGCCGGCGGTGAACGAGAAAAGGCTCTGTCACGCCGGTGTGTCGGCCGGGAAATGAGCGTGTTTCTTGCTGGCACGTACATGTGCCAGTAGGCGCGAAAGCGTTAATTCTTGAGACATCATTGGACCTGTTCGAAGATCCTTCAAAGTCCGAAATTTCCTTAAGACTGCTGGTGCTGAATCGTGGTTTTGATAAAACAGTTTGACTAATAAAGAGTGAGATTGCAAGCATAAATGCATTTTGAGTCGCGAACACACCCGCATGAAGTTTTCAAAGAATACACTCCCTTTTATTCTGGCTAACTGTAAAGTGACGTTGCAACATTTGCATATGCTTTAGTTTTAAATGTTTGGTTAGTTAGCTGGTTGAATTAACGTAGCACCACAGCTGCGCATTGGGTTATTGGCGACGGTTCGGGATCTATCACGTAGGACAGATCCACTTTACATGAATACGCCCTCTAGTGACGACATTTTGAATTAATTTTTTTTATCAAAATATTTTTCCCATCCCTTCATTAAGGCGTACCCAAAATTTCAAAATTTTCGGATGAATAGTTACAGCGGTATGTAGTTCTGAATAGGATAACTTTAATTTGGGACACCCTGTGTATATTTGTAATCACGGTATACAAATCCCAAGCAGCATGGGCAGTCACCAAATGATTGGCCAAGCATCGAAACCGTCGCCTATACTGTCCTACCGTCACAAAAAAACCCTGAATATGGTTGCCGTTAGTAGACGAGTCTAAGTAAAGAGAGAAGTAGGCATTAAAACAGATCACGACATTTGGCTAACTAAACTCTCTTCATTAAGGGAGAAATTCATTTTGCTTGTGCTAATGCAGATATATGGTTCCCAACCAGTTCTTTTAGAGCCAAATGAAATGCAGTCCTTTCCTTCACTCCCAAAAAATGTAATGGAATATCTCGTTTCCAAGCCGACTGACCTCTACTTTTAGGGCTACTAGGGTTTTTCTCGTGATGATAGGTCAGTACCTTGCCAGTGCCGAGCCAATATTGGCGCGACATCGGATTCTGGCCATATTTTTTCTGTCTCCTTTTCATCGGGGTGAAATCCCAACTCCAATTTGTGAAAACGACCGGTTTAGAGTATCGCCCCACACTTGCCTCGATGTCGGGAAAATCGATTTTTAAGCGGTACTATGCGATATACTTTACTAATATCCCATGAATCACCAGGCGTGTATTGGATTTTGGAATTCAACCAGCAATGTATGCTATTATTTCAAGAATCTTGGTAAGTGTGAATTATTTATTATTATATATTTGTAAGTAGTATATTATTTATTCTAAATCCGGAATAAAAGACTTTTGCTTAAGTCACCCGAACTTGTTGATTACCAGAAACATGGAGTTGCACATGATATTATTAGTGTTAGGTACCAGCGATCATTAAGCCTAATAAATATTGAAGTTAACGATCCACTATTCATCTTTTTATTTTATTAAGTATTGAAACTTCACTTTGTTAATTGAGCTTTTATCATTTCTTTTCTTGTTCTTATATTTTTTTCAAGTAATTTAATTTAATTTATTTTGCATGTTTTTAAATTATTGCAGATATATTTCCATTTCATTTACGATTCCTTTCTTTTTGTTCACAACAATTACTAAGAAGTTTTTAAAAATATTAACTTACATTCTTATGTTTTGGTTTTGCAATAACATTTGTGTAATTATTTTTATTTTGACATGAGCCTAAAAAACAAATAAGCAGAATATATTTATTGTAAACTTTAAATATATATATATATATATATAAATATTTATATAAATATATAAATATATATATATATATATATAACTTGCAATTATGTAGTTATATTTGAATAGTCTTATATGAATAGCTTTTACTGAATTATTTTTATATTTCTCTATTTTCCTAAACATTATTTTAAAATTTTCCCGAACAGTCTATTATCTTATCAAAAACATTATCACGCTTGTGAAGTTCCATAAGACTTTTGCTTGCTAATTACACATACTCAATTATCAACATTTTTTCTTTTTTTTTGCCTTTTCAAAAGAAGTGAAAGCTTAATCATTATTCTAATTAAGAAATGTGTTTTGTAGGTTCATCAAATATGGTCATTTAAGGAAAGTGACCTTGAAGGAAAATAAAAACATACTACTTTCTCGGCATTACTGGAAAAATATGAAATCCAACATTTTATAAAATGTCTGGACATTGAATATAAAGCTTAATCTAGCAGGCACTGTATGAAAAAATTCATATTTGATACATTTTCTAAGTATCTTTTGTGAAAAGGCTCTTGGAAGTAAAATTAATTCTACAATCAACCAATTACATTGAAAGAAATTTTTTTACTGTTTCTTTGAAAACTACTGTGCAAATTCTTATTTCTGAAATCTACAAGGAACAAATTGATTTGCACAATATATTGTCAGTTATAATGTATGTGATATACTGTCTGTCCATCACAAGAACTCTGCTAGACGATCGTTTATGTTTACGGCGGTCGTTATAGAAACGGGTTACTGTTCATTTCGCAGAGGTAGAAATTCATTCAAGTTTCTCACATTGGCAAGTTTGGCGCCAAACTGGCGATATTATGTATTATCGCATTTAATTTTTAAAAAACAATTTTTAAAAAATCACAAAGGTGAAATTTATTTCAGTACTCAGAATACTGAAGATATCTGATATTCCTTTTATACAAGGAATAAAGTAAATCAAACAGAAAAACTGAATAATTATTTGTATGTCTAATGATTGCTCAAGAAGAAAAAATAAAGAAGTAAAATCATGCAAGATAAAAAATTAATCGTCATCATTTCATTTGATTTAAATTTATATAAGTTATTAATATAAAATTCTTCACAGTAAAAGCGTCAAATTTAACATAGAAACAATAACATAATTAATCGTAATTATTTCCTAATTTTCATAAAAAGTTGCTTTTATTCTGTTATAAAGTAAAATGCTCATATGCTTGAAACCTTTCCAGATTTATATTTATTTTTCTGATATACACTGAAGTGACAAAAGTCATGGGATGACTGTTAATATCGTGTCGGTCCTCCTTTTGCCCGGCGAAGTGCAACAACTCGACGTGTCATGGAGTCCACAAGTCGTTGGAAGTTCTCTGCAGGAATATTGAGCCATGCTGTCTGTATAGACGTCCATAATTGTGAAAGTGTGGATGGTGCAGGAGTTAGGGCACGAACGGACCTTTCGATGATGTTTCATAAATGCTCGATGGGATTCATATCGGGCGATCTAGGTGGCCAGATCATGCGCTGGAATTGTCCGGAATGTTCTTCAAACCAATCGCGAACAGTTCTGGCCCGGTGACATGGCGCATTGTCATCCATAAAAATCCCATCGTTGTGTGGGTACGTGAAGTCCATGAATGGCTGCAAGTGATCTGCAAGACTTGAACATAACCATTTCCGGTCAATGATCGGTTCAGTTGCACCAGAGGACCGAGTCCATGCCATGTAAAAACAGCCCACACCATTATGCAGCCACCACCAGCTTGAACAGTGCCTTGCTGACAGTTTGGGTCCATGACTTCGTGGGGTCTGCGCCACACTCGAACTCTACCATCGGCTCGTAACAACTGAAATCGTGACTCATCTGACCACGCCACGGTTTTCCACTGATCTAGGCACCAGTCGATATGCTTACGAGCCCAGGAGAGTCGCTGCAGGCGATGTCGTGCTGTCAGTAAAGGCACTCGAGTCGATTTTCTGCTGTCATAGCCCAAGGAAGACAAATTTCGCCGCACAGTCCTATCGGACACGTCCCTCGTACGTCCCACATTGATTCCTGCAGTTATTTGACGAAGTGTTGCGTGTCTATTAACATTGACCATTCTACACAGACGTCGGCGGTCTCGGTCGTTAAGTGCAGGTGGTCGCCCACTGCGCTGTCCATGATGGGATGTGATGCCTGAAATTTCATACTCTCGGCACACTCTTGATACTGTGAATCTCGGAATGTTGAATTCACTAACGATATCCGCAATGGAATGACCCATGCGTCTAGCTCCAACTATCATTCCACGTTCAAAGTCTGTTGATTCTCGTCGTGCCGCCATAAATCACGAAAAACCTGTTCACATGAATAATTTGAACACAAATGAAAGCTCTGGAAAACGAACTGCGCATTTATACTTTTTCGCTGCGATACTACTGCCATCTGTATATTTGCATATTGCTATCCCATAACTTTTGTCACTTCAGTGTATATACTATTTTCCGAAACAGAAAATTAACGATTACCATTCTATCAATTTTTAGATTTTTAAAAATCAAACATTAATTTGTAATTTATATTCAACATGCACAAGCTTTCTACAGTATAATTAATCTTGCAAAGTTTATATTGTTAGGAACCTGTGGTTTTGCTTTCCCGCTCTTATACTGTCATCGTAGGGAAGACAGACTGACAGTAATATGTATTGAATAGTGAATGGGTATGACGTTAGAGGTCCCAAGGCTTGGCGATAAACTTGGCGACTTGGTGATGAATTTGGCGACGAAATGGAAAGTACCTGAAACATCGAGAATTTTCCCGATCCATCCCTACGGCCCGTATATATAAGGCAGAAGGCTGCTGGAAGTGATTCAAGTCACCTGTTTCCAGACCACAACAGTCCAGGGCACTACCAAAGCCAGGTCTCTACATCCAACCAAGACCTTGGAGATAGCCTATCTTAGGCGGGTGCTCCTGAGAAATTCTCCATCTACTGAAGTGAATCAAGTCGGATAAAGTACTGCGGAGGATCGCATACTGCATCGTATAGGGGTAGCCCTAAATTTCCAAAATTAATTACCAGAACAATAGAACCTGGAAAAACCTCCGTATCACTCTTCAGAAAACCTAATCCTCAGCAAAATCCCGCTCCTCCTAAAATCCTCACCGCACCAGTAATCAACCATCCAGAAATAAAGCCCAAATCTCTAATAATAACCAGGACCAGGCCGATATATTCAAGCTTCTAAATCATCTCAAGTCAATAACCGCAGCCATCCCAAATCTAAAAGAAATCCTAAATAAACTCGATCATGAAAAGAACCCTCAAAATAAGCTATTCATACTTGCAGAAGCCTTCACCCCTCCTCAATTCCAACCATAAACTCCTTCAACGGACTCTAATAATTTGGATTACAAATAAGTAAGAAAAATAAATGCAAAGGAAGCGGACCTACTTCTAACCATCTGTTACGCAAGGTGCGGCGAGGAAGAAAAGAAGAGTAGCAAAGATAACAGCACCCCTCTCCTATTGATGCTGATAACGGCTCTCCTCCCCACTTGTCTTCAGAATACCAGGCCAGGAGGCAGAAGATTGTGCCAACTACACAAAGAGACGGAGGAACCCCCACTGTCCACCTAAGAACTAATTGACTAACCACCTAATTTTTTTTTTCTTTTTTTTCCTTTTCATTGACGCAAACTTTTTCTGTAATTCCTCATATAACTTTTAGTTTTTTCTAGTATCTTGCTTTAAAATGTTAACTTAAGTAATTTTTTTTAAACTAACTATGCACAATAGTATTATGTTAGAATATCTGTTAAGTAACTTTTCCAGCAATTTTTAGGATGGAGGTTATAGGCTTAGCGCCTGGGAACTCCAGCAACAATAATATCGGTTGGCAAGTCGGATAAAGTCAAAGCTGAGCAGCGGAGAAAACGGAAAAAAAACCTGAAGAAGAATCCAGAGGAATCAAGTCGAAGCTGAACGGCCTAGTGTTCAACGAAGAAGACAAGAAGCGTTGTGGAATTAATCGGGAAGACCTAAGAGAGAGAGGTCTTAAACTGGGGAGTCCTGAACGGAGGACTGCTAGTGGCATATACTGACCAAGCCTGCGTCGTGTGTCGTAGCCCGTTGTGTCGTCGTCGGGAACGGAGCTGTCCCGAACTAAGGAGTAGTCCCGTTGTGCGAAGTAGTGAGTCGGCAGCGAAGGCAAGAAAAGATAGAGGAATAGTTTCAGCCTGTTCTGGAGAGACCCAGGTGGTGTAAAGTGAATCCCTTAAGGGTGCCGTATACACGCCACTTACAATTTTCAAGCGTAATGTTATCCTATGGAGAAAATACGAAGATATTTTTCCGTTAGATATTGCGGTTTCTGTTTTATGAAATAAACTGCAATTGGTAAAAGGAATAAAAACTCAGGTTTCTGTCTAAGGAATTTTTTCTCGGACTTTTCATGGTATTTTTTAAATATTTATTAAAATATCACATAATTTCGACTGCACCATTTAAACATTTTTATTAAAAAATCTATCATAAATAAAATAAAAGTTGCAAATATGAAACATCCGTTTGGGTATCTTCTTTCCGATGCATATGAAATTTTTTTTTGAAAAAATGTGTAAAAACAGTATTTTAGACCTAAATTGGAAAAATAGTTTACACTTCCCCCCCAATGCTCCTTTAACTCCACCCATTCGCAGAGGAATACACTATAACCCCTCCCTTTACCCTCTGATTGTAACTTT
The DNA here is from genome assembly GCA_026543055.1 of Argiope trifasciata. Classification (NCBI taxonomy): domain Eukaryota; kingdom Metazoa; phylum Arthropoda; class Arachnida; order Araneae; family Araneidae; genus Argiope; species Argiope trifasciata. Next base: position 3,052,918 of record JAPMOQ010033694.1, read on the forward strand.
TCTTATCTGGTTTTCATTACGTCTTCCCCTCAACATTTTCTTTCTGTCTTTTTTTATTTTTATTTTGTTTACCATCACAGCTGTGGTCATCTGCGCAGGGGATAGGCTGATTGATAATGATGAGATTGTTGAAGTAAAATACCCAACATCCTATAGAAATATTTCTCCAGATGAGGCAATAAAAGAAAAAAAAATTCATTTTGGAAATTAAACGAAGATGGGAAAACAACTGTAAATAAGAACCATAAGTATTATTTTCAAGTGCAGGGTCAGCTGCGAATGACACAAAGGTGTTTTTGTATATTTTCGATGTGGACGGAGAAGGGGTAAAAAACGGAAAAAATAACTCGTGATGTTAGATTTTGGCAACCAAAAAAATTGGAGAAAAAATTGAGCTTCTTTATTTTAACTGTTTATTGTCAGAACTTGTTGATCCAAGATAGATGAAAATTCAGGATCTATCTACTATTATTGAGGCCCAAAAGCAGAAAAAGAAGAAAACACCTTTAAATAAAACACTTTCAAATAAATAAGAATGTTTCCAAAGTTTTTTGTTCTCTTCACACTTTTATAACAGCACTTTTTTTTCTTTTTTTTATAATTCGTTGCTATTCAGTCTACGATTTTTATTAATGTTTCATACATTTGATCTTGTACATAACGTTCATCTTATTTACATATTTTGCAATAAAGGGTAATAAATTTTATTCTTAATGGAAACATTATATTGCTTTTATCGGAAAAATAATTACTGGAATTAAATTAATTTAAAGAGAGGTAAGATATAAGAAGATCTATATCCTCTTTTATTTACTAATATTTGAATATTCTCATATTTCTGAATACGTTTTCTTCAAAACTTCTGTGATCTATACTTATAAAATCAAATGTATGTATATTACATTAGTTCGCTAAGCAATACCTTTCTAAAAAAATTTAAAAACCCGTCTAAAATTATTATTTTTTGACTTTTTGGGGATCAATACAATTTAATAGCTTTATTTTATGTTTCTGATTTTGCTAATGTTTATCAAGTTACGGGCAACTCCGTGCAAAATCTGCTAATTACATTAGTGATTTGAGAACTATTTTAGAAATCTCAAATAACGCTTTCAGAAAAATTTTCATGCATCGTTATCATTAAATTAAAATTTCAACAGCAAAATGACAACAAAGTAATATATATATATTTAAATGTATATTAGCATTTCTGTACCCATATATTTTACTTTTGATCTTTCAATCTATTCATGTATTTACATCGGTTATATTTGGGCTTTGAGAAAATAATTGTTTAACAGAACAAGTAAAAACCAAGTATTACGAGCAGCTTCCAAGTGACTGAAAAATGATAATTTTGATTATATAAATGATTATTTGATTATATTTGAAAATATTACAGCACAAAAAGGTTTTTCAAAATTTTTAAATTCAAAGAATAACCTTATTAATAATGTCACTCTTTTGCTGCACATTTTTTTTTCAAATTTTTACTCTATATTAAAAAAAATATAGTAAACGTATTTTAATATATATTTAATTGTTGAAATGAAACCCAATTCTCTTTCATTCTTGCGACCAATATTTCTTTTGGATTTTTTTTATGGTGAAATTATGAAAACCGGTTTATTGTTATGTAATGTGTAGATTTCGATATGAAAATATAATTTGAATATACTTTCTTAAACAGGTTTTAAAAAGTATATTCAAATTATATTTTTATAACAGGTAAACAGGTTTATTCAGGTTTCGTAAATATGCAACAGTGAAATTTTTATAAAGTGCATCCATTTTTAAATCCTGTGACTCTTTAATGTAATAAATTATTGGATGTATAAAAATCAATACTAGTGAAATTAATTATATTAGATGAGAATATAATCTGTAATGCTCATAAAAAATGCTGAATGAGAAAGTTTTTGTATTAATTAAATTTTAAATACTTTCGTTTTTCCAAGTTCCCATTTTTGTGAGATTATTGAAAATTAGAAAGATGCCTTGGACAGAATGTGGAACAGCATAAGTTTTTTTTAAAAAACTAGTAGTAAATGTTGCATATCAATAGAATTTGAAGTTAAATATACTCTTGTGAGTAAGTGATCCAAAGCAAGCTGATTTTAGCAACCATAAATCTGGATTATAAAAATTAACTAAAACTAAGTTGATCACTTCTTTCATAAAAACTTTTTCTTATATGACAGAAATATAAGGTTTTTTAATGTGCATTGGCATTCATGTAACAATATATTTTACAACTATTTTTCTTACAATTCATGGTTATATATGAATAATCATAATTTCTATTTTGAGCGAAGCAACATTCCTACTAATTTATTTAATTGAATCTCATTAAACAATTTTCTTTTCAAATTTCAGTTACTTACAAATTTAAAAAAAAGCTGATGAGTCTTCAGAAATGCGGAAAAGTTTTGACTTATTCCGGATATCAAAGATAGAAAAGTTTGCGGTTACTTTATTCTTTTCTTTGTTAAATATATGTGACCATATTATGTATATATTATTACAAAGCTAAAATGAATTTTCAATTAAAAACATTCCAGAACCAGGAGACATTTAATCTAATATATGCAATTTCATTAATTATTTTTTCTTCCAATTTACGCTTATTATCATATTCAGTTAGTTATATTCCACAGTTAGGATAAATGCTGTTAGTTACTTTTCTAACATTATTTTCAAAATATTCATTTTTTCTTTTTAATTTGGTACAAATGACGCATTTAATTAAAATTTAGGACATTTTCTTTTTTTTGAGAAAATCATAGAGAAATTAGTATCCCAGCTACATAGAAATACCAGGTCATATCAAATACGTAGCATGAGTTGAAAAATTCACTTTCATTCGTTTCCTTCATCATTTAAGCCTTTTTAATATTTTTAAATAATTAATTTTAAAATATTAAATTAAAAAAATTAGGGACATTTTATTTAAATTCACTGTTAGTACTAAATCTATTGAGAGAAAGGATTGAGCCCATTGTTTAGGGATGAGTTTGAGGTCTTACATTTACATAGGCACATAGATCTTCCCCAATTCCCTTGGATTAAAATATCAATTATCGTATTTATTGCTAAAAATGAAATCTTGTTAAACGAAATACTATAAATATTAAATTACTCCTTCTAAATTACCGGATTATCTAATCTTAATTAACAGAATTATGAAGAGCTGTTAAATGTCCCAAAATCGAAGTACTTCAATAATTAATCAGTTATGTGTTCTATGTTCTAAGAGTACTTCTTACATTCATGTCGCTCTCAGTACGATTTTCCGTGCAAATCTAAAAAGTATATTTTAAAAACAAGTTTGGGTGGTTCAAAAAACCCCTCTCGTGATATACAAAGACAGTGTCGGTTTTCAGAAGACCTCTTCAAAGAATAAGGGAAAGTTTTATTGGGGGCAGTTCGGTGGGTCGGTTGACCTTCTGAATGTCACACTCCCACGTAGCAATATCTCTTGGGGACTAGGAATTCTTTTCTTGATGGGCGTTATTCGGCTTGTCAATCAAACCTTCCTTCGTTACTTTGATCCCGCCTAATCTCCCCCATCGATAGGTGGCGCTTTCGTCGACATCAGGTTTTGTTCTCTGTATATGGCACTCTTAAAGATTCCCTCTCCGGCTGAATCCTGTCTGGCCGCTCTCTGAGCTGTGGACATTGTCACTACGGAATTTCTGCCTGTGGACTACTATTTGTAGTGTGCTGTCCTGTGTGTTCGTCTCGGCTGTATATAATTGTCTCCTGTACATAGTTGTGTTGTGAATATTTGTTGTCTTTGTGCTGTCCTGTCCCCGTCCTGTAAATAAACGTCTTTGTTGTGTCTTCTACTAAAGGACTGATCATTCTGTGTGTTCAACTCTTCTCACACCATACACAACCACTATATACGAAGTAAATAAAAAAAAACCCGACGGATTTAAGGATAAGAAATCCGTAACAATATATAAAAGTATACTGAATTTGAAGGTAACTCAAGTGTTCATTCAGGCACGTACCAGATGTCCCGGACTTTAAAAAAAACCCATCTTAATAAACCCATAATCGATTTACTAGTACATTATTCTACGAAAAACGCGGTAAAGTTCTAAATATTCTAAATTACCATTTATTCGTTTACCCCGGCTTGAAAAAGAAATATAATTATTTCAAAGAAAACTTTTTCTCACGAACTGTCAATTCAAATAATAGAGTGATAAATGAACTTTTCTTTTCAATATATATATCAGTAGTCATGAGCTTGAAGCAATAAAGGATCCGCAAATTCCTGCATGAATTTTATCATTTTGGGGTTGACAATTCTTTACTCCTAATGTACTTCACATTTCTATTCACAACTCAACAATGCCTTTTGAGAATACTTATCTGTAACTGCTTTACTATCACAATCAATGCACCTGAGTAGAAGAAATCTCATTAAATATTCGTTGATAAATTTTTAGATTCTTGAAATCATATTTACGAAGGAAAGCTATTGAAACAACAGGAAGGCAAAAAAACATGCCTGAATACTAAATGTCTAATTTTTTTGGACTGAAAAAAATAAGAAAGCATATATTCATTCAATTCCAGATAAGAAATTAACTCTTTCTTACCTCTAAATATTTTTATATATAATAGAATCGCTATTTTTAATTTTAAAGTCGTTCTTTTTAAACTGTAATACAATTTCTCTTATTGTTATTTAACACTAAGAAGAAAAGGTTAAACAACTGCTTCTCCCCTCTCACCTTTTTAACTTGACAATGATTGTGATAGGAGTAACTGAATCATACCTGCAGATTTAAGGAAATTATTCCATACTTTCGATGGAAATAAAATACTGAATTGTAAAATTTACTTCTTTAAAAAATAATTAAATTCAAAGTTCCCCGCAAGAACATTTTTTAAACAAATTTTCAAATAAAGAATTCAAAATTAATAATCAATTAATTTCACTAATTTTTCTGCGGCTTCTTCGGAGCGAAACTCTGCAACATTATGTACAATTTTGCATGCTTGGGATTTTAGAGTCTCTCCTTTCTTAAATTGAAAAGGCATTTTAATTAAAAGGACGCCAAAATTTAAGAGACAAAAAATATTAAATAATGAAATACAGTTAATGTTAATCAAAGAAAAGATTCATAAAATATAAAAGAAGTAAGCTAAGGGAATATAAAGATCGTGCAATTACGCCTAAAGCGAGAAGACGAATGAGCAACAAGTTTTTCTTACCGTTGTGGATTGACGCCAAGAAAAAGAATAATTTCCCCAGACTCCCGTCCGATTCCACCCATTCAGAATGGATCTTCCTTACGAAGCCTGTTTCTATAACGCCCGCCATAAACATAGACGATCGTCTAACAGAGTTCTTTTGATGGGCAGACTGTAGTGTATGGTTTCTACAGAATTGGGACTTCAGAAGGAAATATTCCTTTCCTGTCATTTGCAATTGCTCAACCAAATGTAAGCAGTCAAGAATTTATCAAATGTATTTGTTGAACAAAGTGCCAAAATATTAAATGTCTGTTATGAAATGCATTACCAAATGTCATTCAAGCCTACCACATTGCAACAAGTAGGTTAATTTTAATTTCATTTTTTTTATTTGAAAATTTTTTCCTTTATAAGAAAGGCATAAATTTTATTTTGCCCAACTTTCATTTTTCTTTATATATTTTGAATAAATTTTTTAGCGGAACTCTCATTAATTTTTTGAATAACAATTCAAGTGATTTTAATTCTAGTTAGACTTAGTTAATTTCCTTTTTCTTTTACAATTTCTTATTATTATTAACAATTTCAAATGAAAGAATATAAAAAAGTATTAAATAACATTCTTATATTTTGGTGTTGCTATAACATTTGTGTAAATATTCTTATTTTGACATGAGGCTAAAAAACCTTAACAGTATATATTTATTATGAACCTCGCAACAAGAACTTTTTTTAAAACTTGAGATTATTTAGGCAGTTTATAATACTCTTATATGAATAGTTTCTAATTATTTCACATTTCATAAAGTAGTAACATAAATTTTAGTCCTATTTAATTTCAGTTTTTATTTTTCTTTATTATCCTGAACATTATTACAAACTTTGCCTACACAATTCAATATCAATGAAGTTCTATAAGACTTTTGTTTGTTAATTACTTAATCTCCAATAGTCAATAAATATTTTATTTGTACTTTTAAAAGAAGTGAAAACTCAATCATTATTATAATTGTTTTCAAGGTTCATCAAATCAGATCAAAAAAGAAAGATTAACCTAAAGAAATGTTTATATATAATTCTCTGTGTGCAGCAGATGATTTAGTTATACATGTATTATATTTATATAAATGTGCGTGGATTTGAAGAAATTTCAAATTCTTCAAGCATTTCGAATATTGCAAATAAAATTTAAACTTTATTTATTCATGACTTTGTGACAATATTATTTATTCGTAGAAATCACAAGCCAGTTTCAGGACGCTGCTTAGATGTACAAGTCTGTACTAAAAATTCAGTCAAAAATTTGCAGTAAATGATTATTTTACTCTGAATTTGTAACATATTATTAAACGAAGGGCTTTACAAATAATTTGTTTTGGGTAGTTGTTTTTCCTAACTTCAATAAATAAGGAGGTGGAAGTGATAATTTTTTTAAAAATATTTGTCTAAATAAATTTTGTATAATTTAATGTAGTGTTACATTTTTGGCATAGAATT
>JAPMOQ010033694.1:3079628-3093763 GCA_026543055.1 Argiope trifasciata
AAATTATGAGTGTTAGCAGTCCCATTCAAATAAAAATGGGCCTCATCCCTCCAGAGAATTGTCCGGAGCCAAGCCTCGTAGACCTCCATCCTGGCAAGAAATGCTAAAGCGAAGATCAAAATCTGTAGGTTTTAATTTATGCAAATGGCTAATTTTATATGGATAAAATTGAAGAGCTTTTCTTAAAACTTCCTAAACTGTTGAAGCGCTAACACCCGATTGTCGGGGAACTATGTGTGCTGCTACTACCCGCAATGCTCGTCTGATTTCCTTTAACGATTGTATTGTAACATCTATGATTTTTTTTTCAGAGCGCCAGAGATTCATTGTTACTAGTATTTCTACAAAGCCGATTTATGAGAGAAAATATCTTATCATTATTTTCAATGCATTAATTGATAGAGGCTCTTTAATTAAACTGTTTCAATTTCTAAATTCGCGAAAAGCGGGTGGTGCATTGGATTAAGATAAAAGAGCTTCACAAGTAATGCCCGCTGTGTTAAAGTGAGATGCATTTTACAAATCAATTGATACTTGAAATGATGTTCAGTGTCCCATTTTTTTTATAACTTTAAATACTGGCGCTGGTGTCGACTACTTTCGCGTCTCAATCTACTTCCCTGTGTTTTATGCAGAATTTTAGCTATCATAAAGTGTAAAGCGCCACATTACCCCATACAGGCAATTTTTGGAACTAATTATTTTTTGCGGATTGATTTTTCTCATGCCTTCAATAGACGCCATACAAAAAAAGCAGGGGAAACACGGGATTCTTTTTTTTAAGTATTTGTTTAGGTCAGCAACTTTTATTAATAAATCGTAGCGTGGGAATCGCTGATTAAACCTTTTTACAAAGCTTTTCTTGAATTAATACATTTTTTATTCATTTCAAGACTACGTTTTATGCTTTTTTGGTATTTTAACTTTAGAAAAATATGCTAAGAGTAATACAGAGGAGCCCATATTTTTAGGTATATATTTAACGTTAGAAAAGTATAAACATAAAAAAATATAAAGTTTTCTGATTGTGTTTTCTCCTTAATAAATGTATACCTTTCTGTATAAAGTCTTAAGAACTTTGATCTGAAGCAATGACCGCTCCATACTGTATGTCAAATTGAGGAATTTCTTTTTTGTACAATGAAACATTAACCAGGCTGCCCCTCTTGCATATCTATGAAAAAGGGGACTCAAATAGCCTGATCTCGTAAATTTATGGTGAGGAAAATGCAGTTGTAAAATCATTCTTATCCCCTCAGCTCGGATTGGTAAATTACTACTTGCGAATGTCTATGTTAGACAAAACGCTAAAAAGCCTAATGACATCAGGGATTCACACCCACACACGAAAAAAAAATGGATTTTGATAAGTTATCAAAATATTTGATGTGTTTTATCCTAACAATAGAATGCAGGAATGTGATAACTGTTGCTTTGATTATGTATAATGTATATATACGTGTGAGTTAAGTCATAAGTTAATAATTATTTTCTGTTGTTTCAACAATTACTTAATATTTTATGAGACTTTAATATTAATGTGCAAATTTATTTACAATATCAGAATGGTATATTTTATTTATTGGGATATTTATGCTCTTAATTCCACTTTTCCTTTTATTCCGTAAGAATTTTTTACTGCCTCAATTTCCAAATTATTTGTAAGCATATTTACAATAATTATTTGACAAATAGCCCAAATAATTACTGAATAATTGTTATTTATTTTAATTATCTTATATATTAAATACATACACTGATTACTTTTAAAATGTAAAATTAATTATATTTGAACGCTTAATTTGAGAAAATTCTGGAGCGTGATATCTGGTAGGGATCATAGTGATGATCATAAAAAGGAAATTACACCTTTAAAAGCTTATCCCGTTAGAGAAAATTCCGTATGTACTAGCCTTAATATATTCAAGAAATTTAATAAGATGAATGTAGATAATTCTACTGCAACAACAGCAACTATTAATAATACCAATCTTTCTTTTTATAAATTAAAGTCTTTAGATCCTTTTGTTACTCTGGAAGAAGAAAATTATCTAAAGTCTGTGTCACCGATCTTTAAAAAAGGCTGGTGTTCTGAAATAATTGGTCAAAAGAGAGCGTTGCTACGCGCGCCATAGTTTGGAATGAAACTGAAACTGTAGTTGAAATCATAACGATGTAAGCCGCATTGTGGCATTAATTTTTCAATCTTCATTAAACTTATACAAGCTCAATTTGCAATGTGTTCATTTACTCGTCCAACATCTTTGAATACGGATGTAATTATCGTTTGATCGTTTAGTAGCCACAGTTGGCTTTATGATTCTTTTATTGATGCTTTTATTTTCCTATTAACTAAAAAATTCAAAAATTGTAAAGCAGTAGAATTCTTGCAATCAGTTTTAATTTTTAATCAGAAGGATATTCTTAAATTTTCTTGGATTCAAGAGTTGCCAAATCTAGATTTATTAATTATCCCTGTCAATTTAAATTGTCATTGGACTTTGATTATTGTTAATATAAAACTTAAAATATTTGAATATTTTGGTGGCAGACCAGATAATAATACTGCATTTTTAATTAGGAAGTGGTCTAGGATTTTAAATAAATTACTTAATTCAGAATAACACTGGCAAATAGTTTTTCCATCTCATATAAAACAAACTGACGATTTTAATTGTGGAGTCTATATAAGTTTTTATGAACATCAAAGATTGAATAAATTTTCTTTAATTCAAGATTTTGACATACATTCATTTGGAGCCCTAATATTTGAACAGATTACTTATAACTTAAATTTTTAAGTCTTTTGTTATGAAAATTTTAATTTTGATATTAATTAATTGTTAATCTTACTTAATGGGAATTAATCCTTATTCCCTCTAAATTTAAATACCTTAAACAAATAATTTTAATGGTTAATTTTAAATGATTGTCTAAATACTTTTTAGCTGTCTCTTAAGTTTAGCATTTAGGAAATTCTTTTCTTATCAGTTTCACAAAAGATTTAATGCAAATTATGATATCTAACCTCAGTGAGAATAGATAATTTTGGAAATGGTCTACCTTGAAGGTGTCAAGAAAGGTTAGTGATAAAATTCAAAAACTTAAGTTAATCATAAATTCAAAACAGAAAAAAAAAAAAAAAACAAGCTCATGAAGGAAGTAATATACTAAAAATGACTTTTAATAACAATATATTATTGTGTTACACTAAATTGTTCTTATTTTAATTGAATTGAATTGAAATAAGAACAATTTAGATTCTTACTTTACTCTAAATTGTTCTTATTTTAATTGATTCATTAAATGTTGTTTGTCATTTAGTGAATGTAATTTGAATTAGTATATCAATAAAAATTCATTGTTACCAAAATAGTATACCTCTTTATAAGAAAAAAAAAATTAATTTTTTACACTGAATTTTTTCTTGTTATGTTGTATGTATTTCAATTTATTTGTTTCCTCCTGCCTAAAAATAAAGGAATAAATTCCCAATGATTTAGCTGAAAAGATTGTCCAGAAATTTCTGTCTTTTTTTAGCTTTTAACTTTTAGGAAGTTTATTTATGAAAAAAAAAAATTAGCATCAGGATAAATCCATGCAAGAAATCATCCAATCAAGAATTCAAGAAATAAAGCAGTCAGCGACAACTAAGAAAAGGAACATTTTCGATGCTGTAGCTGTATTGTACATAAAAATGAAAATGGATAATATGAAAATAATTGTATTTCATTTGTTAAGTGTACATTCTTATGGAGGATGCATAGAAATCTGTATAAAAATTATTTAGATGCAGATGCTTGAAATATATATAGAAGTTTATGTTATACTATTATTCATTGTCTGCATATTTCATCACTTTATCATGCTTGTAAGAAAAACTGCAAAGGTATTGCTGAGATTGATTTTTTTTTCTTTCAATTCATATAAAGATGTGTTGTTTTCTCCCATTTTGAAGTGAAACAAAACCATAAGAATATGTTACATTATTACTTTTCTCATATTGCAGATTTTTAATGATTCCGCTGTTATTTTATTTTTCCATTTATACTTACTGCTAAATGATTTCTCTTTACATAGTTAATAAATAGTTTAAACTATGGTATCAATTAATTTTATAAATGTCTCCCAGATATAGTTTTTTTTCTAAATTTTGCTAGTAAAAAAAATTATAAGTGTTTGGGGTAATATATAAAGAAGTAAACTTTATAAAATTCATATATTTCTTTACACATGGAGTACTGAAAGAATATCATATATTTATAACTTGAAAGAATAAAATAGAGGTGTCAAAATAGAAACAAATTTTATATTTAAAAAAGTTATTTACGACTTAAAATTTGTGTTTTAAAATACGAATTATACAGTGGCAGTGAACTATCTAGAAAGGTTTTTAAAAAAATACTATTTCCTGATTTTATGCTTTATATAATTTACTACACAGCACATTTTTGCAGTGTTTTGCTTGGTGCCAGTTGACTGAATATTTTTTGGAAAATGTGACTAGTTTATTGATAGTATCCAAGGTAAAAGGTCATGTCTGAGAAGTTAAGAACAAAATTAATGAATAATATTTTTATAGTCTTTTTTTCATAATGTAATTGTAAAATTTTTAATTGTGAGTTAAGATTTTTTATAAGCAAAATAAGTATGTGATAAATCCTAATTTTAAAATGTAGTAACAATGGAATTACTAAAAAATAAGCTCATTCTGTGGTAAAACTTTTTCAGTCAAATGCTTATATTGATTGTTTGTGCTCATAGCGTGTGAGTGAGAAATTTCAATGGAAGAAAGAAAGGTATAATGAGAAAACGGGATTTAATGACTATACTGCCTACTTTTTTAAACTTTCAACTTGTAAAAATAAGTTCTTGTCTTTTTTTCCCCTAGGGCAGAGCTTATTTTATTATTATTTTTCCTGTGAAATTCAGAAAGAATGAGTACCATATTTATAGAAATAAAATTAATTAGACTGTTAAAATTCTAAAAAAAAAAAATCTTATAATATATTACGTTGTTCGGAAAGTAATTTCGTTTTTTCCTGACAAAGGATTTAATTGCATTTTTCGCACCCAATTTCATACTTAAACCGCAAAATCATTTTATGTTTTAAGAGCTGATATAGCAAGGCTTGAGTGTGAAAAAGTGCAGCTGATTCTTCGCAGTAGTTTTTGGATGGTGCCCTTTTAAATATGGAGAGCAATAAACAGCATTTTCGTCATTTTTTTCTTTTTTGCTATAAAAGGTAAAAATGCTGTTCAAGCCAGAAATAAATTAGCCAATATGTGTGGAGAAGATGTGTTAACAGTACATCAGTACCAGAACTGATTTGCAAAATTTTTCCTTCAAATGAGGAGGCCAAAAACCACCTCGATCAGTTTTTTTTTACAGCAAAGACCAAAACTTTTATGAGCGTGTAATCATGTTACTACCAAAAATATGGCAAAAGGTATTAGACCAGAATGGCAATTTTATAATTTAATAAATAATTTATTCATTAAACGAAAATTTCTTTTCATTTTGACACAAAAATACGAAATGACTTTCCGAACGACCCAATATAAACACTTTTTTCGGACTAGTTTTTCCTGATTAAATTTAATTTGAAGGCTGTATTAAAGCATTCACTTTGTGTGTGTATGTGTGTAATTGGATCTGAATAGCTCATTTTCATCTTTTAAGAAATGTTTGATTACAGTGTTTACAATTTTTTTTAAATGCATAACAAGTCTAAGGAATTAATAATTGCATGAATTTTTTATCCAAGTAATTTATATCCTCCTAATAGTGACGACAAACTGTTTCTTTTTATCTAAATGATGAATGAAACAGCTTGTTACGGAAATATTATGCAATTTTTATTTTTAAGAAGTCAATCACGTTATTTCTTTTAATAATTTTTCACTTCTGATAGTATAATAACTTATGTTACATGCATTGTTTCAATAGATGTGAAAGAAAGTTAATTTTAATGAAAAACATCTTCAGCAGAGTATATGTTGTTAGTTTGAATACAATTCTGCAGTGGCTGGGTATGACATTTTTATTAAATAGACAGCTGCTCAGTACCCTCTACACGTTTTTTGTGGTGTTTCCAATAGTTTAATTTTGCACTGTGACTTAGTATACAAAAGCCACGCAAACTTAATCCATTATAATTTATATTAATTTTAGAACATTATTCTAGCAATTCGTTATTTATTTTTAGAGCAATTTTCTATCGAAATTTAATTTAAAAATAAATATATCAAATCTATAATTAAATATTATTTAGATTGTCTTTAAAAAAATTCCCTTTTAAAACTTATTTTATGCCAAATTCTTCAAAAATTTAATTTGGCATTGCGATATAACGAACTTTAGAAAGTGATCCACAATAAGAATTTTTGCTATTTCAGTTTGATGAAATTTTATTTTTAAAACTATTTATATAGATATTGAGAAGAGTAAAAAAAAGACGACCCTTTGAGGGTTTAATTGGCATTCGAAGACCGTTTTAGTCTGGTTCACTATCTGACTTAAGATCTTCAACTTCTTGGAAATGTTCTTTATAGGAATTTTTATGATGATGAATGTGTTTATTTATCCATATCACTCCTTTAAAGACTTTTATTTCAAATTTCAGTAAACGTTATTCTGTCTGAATTGCTAAAAATCGCAAATAATTCCTTTAATTCGACTTTAAAAATTTGTCTTTGTGATCAAAGACGAGTTGAAAGGAGAAAGAATTACTGGTCCTATGATTTTTTTTTTCTTCGAACTTGCTCCGCATTGTGGTACTTTTTTTGATAATTCGACTGGAATATTTTATGTTTAAATTCCTCTGATTTTATCGCACTGAAAAAAAATTACCAACGAATATATTTAATATCTTTGGAATGATTGTGTGTATAAATCCAGCTACTACAGATAAAAAATTATAAATTATATTTAAAATATTTTCAAAATTTTATATAAAGATAAAAGTAAGATAAAAAAACACACACGACAATAAAATAAATTTCATGGATCAGAACCGAATAATTGATATCAGGTCAAAATTAAACTATGTAGAGGCATATAGGTAAGATGTACATTTTGGGGGGGGGGAGGTTGAAATGTTTTGAATACAAAATGAATTTAAAACTGTAGTATATGAATAATAGCATATTAATTACTCTTTAAAAAATCGGCAGTTTCATGGGAATAATTCCAATTATTTCCCTACACTAAAGTATTTGTTTTTTGAATTTGCGATATCAGAGATATTTCCATAAAATCAGTTGCGATGAAACAGAATTATATACAACAAATTTATTTATTAATATTGTTTAAATTAAATATTTCCAGAAAATGAAATAACAACGCATTTAATTTTTGCTGTTTTAAGAGAAAGAATTTCGGTATCTCATTTGCCAGAAAGATATTGTAATTTAAAAACAAATTTTAACATAATAGTATGGTGTGCATAGTCGTTAACTTCTGCAAAAATTAAATACGTTTAAGCACTTTTCAAGCATTTTAGCCCTAAAAATTAAGCACCTTTGTATAATTATGCATACGTGAAATGCTTATTTTCTAAATACAGTAAGACCCCGCTTAACGCGGGGGATACGTTCCATCAAAGTAGAGCGTAATGCGAAACAGCGCTAAACGAGGCTATCTTTACATGTAAATATTGGAGTTAGAGGAAGATGGTTAGGAAATTGGTTAGGTATTAAACTTAAAAATTAGGTTTTTTTAATAAAAATAAAACCAAACATTTATTTCTTAAAGCCCAAATTAATGCCACATTATTATTTCTTGCAAAAATAAAAACAAAATATAAATAACAAACGAATATTCTTAAAAAAAAACAAATAAAATTCTAAGTCAGTCATATTTAGTTAGCCTTCCGCGTTTTCAGTGTTCTGCCTTTTTGTAACAAAAGCATCTAATGTTGTTTGCCTTTTTCTTTTGCGTTGTTCTCTTAAAAGTTCTTCATAAACGGATAGAGCATCTCTAACACCACGCCTTACTTTTGAGCTCCTGTGAAAATTCGGATAATTTTCAATGAATTGATCCATTATTTCAGTTATGGTAGACAAACTCCTTTTTATAAACGCCATCGAAATTTCTTTTTACTCTTCTTCTGAATTACTGCTGTCAACATTTTTTTTTTCTTCTTGTTCAGTTAATTCCTTGAGCTCATCATTAGAAAGACTAGCCGCTGCTTCTTGAATTATTTCTTCGACATCTTCCACATTTACCCCTTCAAAACCGGTTTGCTTCGTTAATTTCACTATCTCTTCCACTATTTCATCCACATCGACAGAGTGTCCAACGTCATCGCTCTTACTTAAATCCGGCCAAATATTCTTCCATACTCCTTTCAAAGATCTTTCTGTTACCTCATTCCAAGAAAGGCCTATGTTTTCTACAGCATCCACGATGTTATAGTTTTTCCAAAATTCTCTTATGGACTGGTTCTCTTCTCCGTCTGTTTTTTCAAACATTTGCTTAAAAGTTCGCCGCAAATAATAAGCCTTAAAATTTGATATAACGCCTTGGTCCATTGGTTGAATTAAGGCAGTTGTGTTAGGCGGCAAGAAAACCACTTCGACTGGAATGCATGTTGTTAAGTCAGATAAATTTGTTGGGTGGCTTGGAGCATTATCAATTAACAGAAGTGCTTTTTGTTCAAGTTTTTTAATTTCGCAATAACGTTTAACAGACGGGCAGAAATGTTCAGTGAACCAATCCTGGAAAATTTTCGCAGTTATCCATGATTTTTTATTAGACTCCCAAATTACAGGTAAAGTTGATTTAGATATGCCTTTCATCGCTCTTGGGTTTTTGGAATGGTAAATTAGTAATGGTTTTAATTTAAAATCTCCGCTTGCGTTACCTTCTAGTAGAAGGGTTAAGTGATCTTTTGCAGCTTTAAATCCTGGTGCCTGTTTCTCTTCACGGGATAGAAATGTTCGTTTCGGCATTATTTTCCAAAACAAGCCTGTTTCATCAACATTAAAAACCAATTCTGGAGGATAGTTTCCTTCTTCAATTATTTTTTTTAATATCGCTGGAAATTCAGCCGCCGCTTTTGGATCACCACTTGCTGCTTCTCCTGTAATCTTTATGTTGTGAAGGTTATTTCGATGTTTAAATCTATTAAACCATCCTCGACTAGCAACGAAAGTTTCACTTTTGTTAATTGTCTCAGCCTGAATTTAATTAAAAATTCTTCTAGCTTTTTCCATTATGATAGATTGGCTTAATGGTATATTGAGGTCAATTTCGTCGTCAATCCATATATACAGTCGTTTTTCCATTTCCTCTATGATATTATTTCTAGAACGGGTAATTCTAGTTGCAGAGTTTGACGTAGTTGCAGTTGCCGATGACAGTATTTTTTCTTTATTCTTCATGATGGTTGTTTATGTGATTTTATTATTTTTGATTTAATTAATTATTTTGTTTGTGTCTTTTTTTAATCTTTGTATAATTGTTCATATGTATAAATGAATATTAAATATAGATGGCGCAGTTTTCCCCAACCCAGGAGTATGCTTGGAATTTGAGGGGTGAGCTGTTGAGATTTTTTTGTAAACAACGAGATCCGGTGTTATTGTAACTGGTGCAGGCAAGCACCCGCTCGCTCTCTGTTAGCGGCAAAAAGTATTATTTGTTCGCTCGTTGTTAGCGGCATTTTCTATATTTCGATATATATATTATGTGTTTCCTTGTATATCTGTGATCGTCGTCCATGTTTTGTATATATATATTTGTGTGTGTGTGTGTGAAAATAAACGAGAAAAAGTAAAGAAGATTTTTTCCTTGGATTAAATACACACACAATCCAGAGCTATACATATACGTTCTAAACATATTGGAGGCACCGACGAGATATTTTCAGGATGAGAAACAGATAAGTTCCTTTCGTTTTTTCTTATTATTGATTATGAATTTGATGTTTTTAAAGAGAAGAACATCTGTTGAATTTATTAGGAAATTATCTTGAAGAATTAATTTTTCTTTAGTTTCGGTCGTTAATTTTATTTCAACATGGACGATCCGAAAAATAAGGAACACATAACGAAAATTAAGGTTGCAAGAGGCAAGGTTAAGGCCTCCTTGACTAGATTGGAAAATACTGCAGATGAACTAAAATCAAAAAATGAAATAGTTATTTGTTTGCAGAGATTAGAAGAACTTTTGAAAGAATTCGAAAGATTGGATTCAGAATTAACTGTTGAGGATTCTGAAATAGAAGAATTCGAAAATAGATATTTTTCATTGAAGTTGAAATTTCAAAATAAAATTGATAATTTTAATATATCTCAACCTATTTATGCTGAGACACAGAATTCTTCAGTTCAATCTAATTCGAACTTTCGTTTACCAAAGCTTAATATACCAGTGTTTTCTGGTAAATTTGAAGATTGGATGAACTTTAAAGATTTATTTGTATCTACAGTTCATTCACAAATATCTCTAAGTAATTGCCAAAAATTTCAACATTTAAAAGGTTTGCTGTCTGATGAACCCGCGTCCTTGATTAAGCATATACCGTTGTCCAATGACTCCTATGAAGAAGCATGGGGAAAATTAATGGACAGGTATGATAAAAAGAAGAAAATTGTTCATTCCTTAATTAAAACATTTTTGGAGCAAAAAGGCATCTCTCAAGCCAATTCAACGAATTTAAGGAATATCGTTGACACGAGTGATGAGGTTTTGAGAGGATTGAAATCATTAGGAGAAGAGGCATCTAGCAGAGATCCATGGCTAATCCATTTATTACTTAAAAAATTAGATCCTGAAACAAGAAGACTTTGGTCCGTGAAAACTTCAGAAATAGAATTTCCTACGTGGAAAGAATTCTTGGAGTTTTTAAATACCAGATGTTCATCTCTTGAATTACTAGTTTATAATGAATCTGCTGCTAAAATTCCTACTAAGTCTAATTTTGTCGCATGTGCAAATATCCAAAGGAGTAAAACTGATAAAAATTGTTTGAAATGTTCAGGAATGCATAAATTGTTTAAGTGTATTAAATTTAAAAATATGGATTTGAAAGCTCGGAAGAATTTTGTAAAACGAAATTATCTTTGCTTTTTATGTTTGAATTCGCATAAATATAAAGAATGCCCAAATAATCATTTAAAATGCTCCATATGTCAAGGAAAACATAATTTCCTTTTACACGAAGATGTTAAAGGTAATAATGTACGCGTTTCAGACCCCAAATCTGTTGACAAAAAAACAGCAAGCCACCCCGCTGAAAGCGATATCCCTTTAGGGGGAGAAACGCAAGGCAATAAATCAGCGGCACCCCAAAGGTCCGTTACTTCTAGTACGTCGCTAAACAACTCCAAGTGTGTATCGTTCCTTCCCACCGCAAGGGTTGTATTATATGACCAAAAGGGGGCTTCTTTTCTCTTCAGAGCCTTGCTAGATAGCGGTTCAGAATCCAGTTTTATTACTGAAAATGTAGTAAATATTTTAGGATTGCAAAGAAAGAATGCTAGAGTGTCTCTAAGTGGAATTAGTGGGGTTCAAGCAGGAACCACACATGGCTCAGTTAATTTAAAAATTGGGTCCAGATTTAATGAAGAATGTTTGACAATTAATGCATTTATTTTAAATAAAGTTACTTCTCAAATCCCAGTTGAGAATATCAACACTAAAGAATTAGATTATTTGAAGGGGATCCCGCTGTCAGATGAAGATTTTTCGAGGCCATCAGAATGTGATTTAATTTTGGGCTCTGATGGCTTTTTCTCAATTCTTCGTAATGGAAAAATCAGCGGGTCTGAAGGGCAACCAGTTGTGCAAAGCACGATATTTGGTTGGGTTGTCGCAGGTCAGATTCGAAAGGATTCCATTTCATCCTTGTACTCGCAATCACACCTGATTTCCGTAGAAAATGATTACCAAAAGGAATCTATGTTACAAGATTCCCAATTTGTTCGTTCCTGGGTGTCGTCACCTCCTCGATATCGGAAGCCATTTGTTGCCACCAGGACTTCAGAGATCTTGGACCTCATCCCTCGAAATAGATGGAGGTATGTGCCATCTAAGGAAAAACCAGCTGATGTAAGATCTAGACGTTTGTCTCCTAACTCTCGCAATAGATGGAGGTATGTGCCGTCTAAGGAAAATCCAGCAAATGTAAGATATAGACATTTGTCTCCTAAGGATCTGCCAGATTGTCGCCTATGGTGGGAGGGTCCTACTTTCTTATCATCAGAATCTGATAGGCCAAAGGCAACTAATATTCAAAAACCATGACTCTGTCCTTAAAGAAAGGAAAAGGACTGCATGTATATTTGCTGCAATTTCGAAAATTGTTATATTAATTGAAAAATATTTATCTTATTCTTAGTTAATTAATGTATTATGTTTTTTTAATAATACATATTTTTTGTTTAATTTTTATAGGAGTTTTTGTTTGAATTGGAGTTTGAGTGTTTTGGAGTTTTTGTAATAATTTTTATAGTTTTATAAATAATTGTAATGCTAATAAGGATAATAAGAATTCTATAGGTATAATTGAACCTTTAACTACGAAGGAAAGAATTTTTGCTTGTAATAGTATTGTAACATGTGTTCAAAATGTATTTTTTGATGTTGAAATTAATTATATGAAGTCAAACCTACCAATGCCCAAGAAAAGTCCACTGTAAGCACTTTGTCCATTCATTGATAAGGACGGGTTGCTCTGAGTGGGATGGCGTCTTCAAAATGCATCTTTGCTGTATAATGCAAAACATCCTATAATATTACTTAACCAGCATAAATTAAGGATTCTAATTGTACAGTATTTTTCTATTTGCATGCATTTGGTAATTTGTTAATAGGTATTTTACACCAAACATTTTGGGTATTAAATGTTAAAAGAATAGTTAAGAAATGTGCCTTAAATTGTGTTGTATGTTGTAGATTTAGAAGTAATATGTCAAGACAAAAAATGGGTGATCTTCCTGAGGGACGAGTGACTCTCAATAGACCATTTTTTGTCTGTGGTATTGATTACGCAAGTTCAATTTTTATATTGAAGCACCGAGGTAGAGGAACTAAAACAATAAAAGGTTATATTGTTGTATTTGTTTGCTTTCTTACGAAGGCTTTAAATTTAGAATTAGTATATTACCTGTGCATCAAGAATGACTTCTTGATGGGTGGGAGCATGTTTATGTGATTTTATTATTTTTGATTTAATTAATTATTTTGTTTGTGTCTTTTTTTAATCTTTGTATAATTGTTCATATGTATAAATGAATATTGAATATAGATGGCGCAGTTTTCCCCAACCCAGGAGTATGCTTGGAATGTGAGGGGTGAGCTGTTGAGATTTTTTTGTAAACAACGAGATCCGGTGTTGTTGTAACTGGTGCAGGCAAGCACCCGCTCGCTCTCCGTTAGCGGCAAAAAGTATTATTTGTTCGCTCGTTGTTAGCGGCATTTTCTATATTTCGATATATATATTATGTGTTTCCTTGTATATCTGTGATCGTCGTCCATGTTTTGTATATATATATTTGTGTGTGTGTGTGTGAAAATAAACGAGAAAAAGTAAAGAAGATTTTTTCTTTGGATTAAATACACACACAATCCAGAGCTATACATATACGTTCTAAACAATGGTCCTTATTGTTGAAGATGGCAAATTCAATGAAGTACTAATTAGAGTTTGACGTTCACCAGAATTTAATCTTCTAATCACTTCCATTTTAATTTTGAGTGAAATGCTTTTTCTGGTTGCTTTCTTTTCTTCTTCATTATCACCCATAGTAAAAAACTAAAGATCAAAATATTTGACACTGTAATATAGTATAAATATGCAAATTAATACCTACGTACAATAATGTCAACAAATATTTCCAATAATAAAAATATGTCTGTACAATACCGCACCAAACAAGAAATACAAGTACACTCTTTTGGATAAGTATTTGAAACCTATAGCTGCATAATATTTCGAGGAATCCCCGTATGCTGCGAGCGATTTCGTGGAATCCCCGGGTTGAAATGAAAGAGCGCTAAACCAAAATAGCGTTAAGCGGGGTCTTACAGTATAACATTTTTTCTGTTTTATTATAATGCATAGTTTTTATTTAAAAAATTCTTACAAATTAATTTTAAATGTTTGTTTTATAACTTTTAATATTTA
>JAPMOQ010033694.1:3128763-3149484 GCA_026543055.1 Argiope trifasciata
AGCAGAATTTTTTAAAAATTCCTGACACTGACAAAAATATTAAAAAAAAAAATAAATCTAAATGCATATTTTTCAAAAAAGGGGAGGGGGGAGGAAAGAAGAGAATGAAAAGGAGTTTCCAGACTTTTTTTAAAATTGAAAAGACAAATGATTTGTGTAATTATTATAAGAATGCGGTAGTAAAATTTCATAAAAGAATTTATAAATGAATAATGTAATTATATGAACATATTTACGTAACATGTATCTATATATAGGGCAGATCTATTTTTAAAGAAGTAAACATTTCAGAATTTGAAGAATGAAAACATTTCACTCTTTCAATACAATTCATAGAACTTAAATTGCTTGAAAAGCTTCTTCCTGAAATCAAATATTTCTTAAAAGAAAAAGAAACGTTATAAATGAGATGGAGAGAACTAAAGTTTTGAAAGAAATTGTTTTTACGATACCTTCTATGTAAAAAATTACTAAACAATGCATAGAAAAATCGCATTACAAAATCTTTTAAAATAAACCCGTTTTCTCTAATTAATCAAAAACAATTTACAAAAGTTTAAACTGAATTATAAGATGTGAAGAAAGTTTCTTCCCCTTGAAAATGTGAATGTAACTATATTTATACATAGGAGTTTTCAAAATTTTTTAAATACCATCATGAAATAAGCAACTATAAATAAGAATACAATTAAAAATCTTAAATAAAAAAAAAAGACATAAAGCAAATATAGGAAAGATATGACTGGATTTTTTTTCCTGCAGTGCTCATTTTCAATTTACGGATAAATCAAGATCTTTTCAAATATAAGTGAAGTTTTCAAGAGAGTTTTGTTTGGAAACAAATTATATTCTCTATAGCATTTCAAGCAACAATAAATGAAAGTATTTTCATACACTAGTATCAGTTTTGATAGAAACACACACACACACATTATATATATGTGTATGTGTTTTTTAGTCAAAGAAAATGACAGATAACTCAATTTGTCATCAGAAATTTTTTATTTAAATATGTATGAATAAAAAAAAGGTGTACTAATTTAAAAATAAAAACATTCTGAGCAAAATATAACTAAAACCACACAAAGACCCAACAAATAATTCCCAAAACTAGATCAAGCAATACATATTTCATCATATGAAAAAAAAAATTACAATAAAAGATGATAAATATTACTCCAATGGTAATATAGAAGAGATTCTTATGCAATGAGTAACAATAACTCAATCAATTACAAATTCATTTATGAAAAATAAATATTTTAGTAATTATGTAACAATATTTCAAAACTTGATAATCAATATCACACATTTGTAAGCACTTTTTAAATATTTTTAAGAAATTTAATTTCCACAGTATAAATTATGAAGTGGGGTGTAAAATTGTTTAAGTACAATAATACAATTTATTGAAAGGATTTCAAGAATATTTGAAGACTTTACTGAATATTTAAAACATTTACAAGAAGGAGAAATAAAAATACAATTTTCGAACAAATTTTTTTTACATGAAGTACAAATGTGGCAATAAAACAATGATTATTTGACTTCATTAAAAAGTAAATAACATTTTTCCAGAATTTTACCAGTAGACGCAAAAGAGTTCATATAAAATTTAATAAAATGTTGAACATTACATTTCAGATAAAAATGCAATAGTAAATCAACTCAATTTGATGCCCAAATAATTTACAATGATTTCAAAATCTTTTACATAAACAAAGACCGAATAGATTGAAGTCATAAGCAAGAGATGAATAAATTTTCATAACACTGTTGATATTAGTATAAAAATAACTGTTCATTCAATATAAAAAAGTTTTGATTTGTATCCGAAATTTGAAACTAAACAAGGACTGCTAATAATCATAGTTGATTGTTTTGAACATGATCATTTGATAAAGATATCTGATCTGATATTGCACTTTATTACATTTTATTAAACACAAACATTAAGCCATCTAAGTTTTTAAGAGAACAAGGTTGAATTTGTACTAGACATATATGTGGAAATGTAAGATCGAGACTTAGATGATCTTGATCACATAGTCGTCAGTTACTAGACCCTAACAGCTCTCTCAAATTCTTCTATGATTCAATATTTATAAGTCGAAATCAAACTTCTGAAACCTTGAAAGAACCCTGAGGTATGAAAAACTGGGGCATTTGATTGTATTATAGAAGATAAACTGCACATCCTAACGAGTAGACAAAAAAACTTCCAATGGAATTTAAATCTTGAAAAAAAAAAAAAAAAAAAAAAAAAAATGAAATCTAATAAACATAAAAATCACCAACAGATCAAACTTACAAAATATTTACGTTTTATCACATGGTTATAGATCAAATATTGTAAATTATTTAAAATTAACTTAAAAACCTAAAAAAATTGAAAAGTTTACAAGACATGTTGAGAAATACCAGTCCCATGTACAACTTGTTCAACACAGTCCAGATCTAGAACAAACAATGAATAAAGAAACAATTTGGAAACAAACACACAACCCCCCACACATACATTAATTTATAAAAACTTTCTAGAAAAACAGTGAAAATATCACACATAATTAACTATATTTTAATTACATTAGTATTTAAAATACAGTCAATTATATAACATAATTATAGCTGCATAAAGGATAAAACAATTAGTTCAAACTTTTCTTGGAAATGAAACTGTATGTGTTATATGCACAACAATTGCAGGGAAGACATTCCCATACAATAAAAAAAAATGGTAACGAATAATGGTAAGAAATATAAACAATGCCAAGAGCAATAATTAAAAAGAAAAGTAAAAATAATGTAAGTTTTATAAAAAAGGCCATACTAAAATATTTATTTATGATTTAAGAATTTGAAAGAAATAAAACATGCAGTAAAGATTTTCCAAGCTTTTGAAATTTCAATAAAAAAAAGGTTACAACATAATATGTATCATTAATATATTTAGAATAGTCTTTAAAAATCATTCACTTACAAAGAAATTTAATATTTGGATAAAGAGCTCCATATACTTTTACAATAAATATCATTGTTTTTAAAGTTAACCACAATCTCACAAGGTACAAAGAAAAGCATTCTATATAAAAGAGTTTCACTATGATTTCAGAAAAGTAAAGGAATTTTTTATGGTATGATGCAATTTATATTTATCAAATCTTTACGGCATTACAAATTGCAAGTTATGAATATGAAAACAAATGTTAGTAAATTTAATTAACAAATATTGTACCGAATTATTATTATGCTAATAGGAACAAACATTTGTGAATAATCATAAAGAATATATAGACTATATTCAATTATGTAAGGTTTCATGAATCATACAACCAAAAAAATACTAAACATCGTAATTAAAACCAAGGCATTGAATATAATTAATTTACGTAACCTTTCTGTGTATATTAATAATTATATAACATATTTTATAACTCACCCACAAATCTTTATACTTCTGGACAGAACTTAAAATTACAGAATCAAAAGTATAAGCTCCTCCACCGAAACCTAGCTACATATGCAAAAATAAATGTGTATACAATATATATTTAATAATTATGTTTACATAATCCTTCTTCTACAGTTTGCATGCTGCATAAGAATAGCAAGATGCAAGCAAATTATGTCACAGAGGAAACTCAAAGTGCATAAATGTCATTAAAAATATATGCATAACCACTATAAAAAATAAATAAAAATTTTTAAATGCCTATAAGAAACATACTAAAATACTTTATAAGTAATAAAATCATTTCTGATTTTTAAAGGTATTTTCACAGTAAAAACTAAGCTAATACTATCAATTAATCAAAAAGGTTATACTGATTGAAATTTAGCTGGATAGTGCAGAATAAAATATAATTTTAAAATTTTTCTCAAAAGAAAGGTTTTCCTTCATAAATTGTAAAAATTTTAAGACATAAAAAAAAATTCTCTTTTAACAAATACCAGAATAAAATTTAAAAATCAATTACTTTGTAATAGCCACAATTTTGAATGAAAAAAAAAACCTGTTTTGAAGCATTTGATGTTGAATCAAATTTGATTATAGTTTTCAGGAATACAGCCAATTTTCAGACCCATATTTATAAAAATTCCAAAACTAAAAATCTCAAAGATAAACAGTAACAAAGAATAAATAGCAATACTTCGCGAAATTTAATTAAGCAGGCTATTAGTATAGAGTTGTCTAGAATAAAATTTTATTAAATAATATTGTGCTCATGACTGAAAGGTTGATTCCTTGGAATGAATTCTCCTTGAGGAGGATGTCTTACTAAAACACTAATCCTAAGAACAATGACTCTGAACGTTTGAAAAACTGTTTCACAACCAGATATAAACTATATATAACAGGTCAATATAAAATAAATATGTACTTTGTTAAACATGGAATATATAAAGAAAAGAAAATGCATTAAGGAATTTCATATATCACAAATATGCTTTCCATTAAAATCTTATCAGCAAAAAGTGTATAAAAATATATGGTTATACAGCATAAAAATAAATTTATCGGTAAAATTTTTGTAACACACTTCTTCACTGGACGGATGGCTCTTTTACATAAATCAATGATAAAACAGATCTTGGAATGGCTAAAGGTCATATGAGACAAATACATGAAAGAAATGAAAAGTACAGATACAAGTGCATATTTTCTAAGGTCATAACAAAATAACATGCAATACTTACATTTAAAAATACATAAAATGGTATGCATAAAGTCAATATTTAACAGCTAATAAACATCACTTGTACAATTTTGACTGGACGGAGAAGAATATACCTTCTATCTGAATACAAATACAAATAAATCACCGATATATGGAAAAATACTGATTACAAAACATAAGAGCCAATAACAAAAGTAAAACATTCGCAATTGATGCTGTTACATATGATGATGATGCAGTACAATCAACAATTCTCATTGCTTGTAAAAAGTCACGACCTAAATACTCACGATAGTCTCTTCTGGATTCAGGTACAACTTTCAGCTGTTGAGTAGCATCCTGAAATATTAAATCACTAAAACCATCTTCAGATACAAACATTTTAAATGTAAATTCTTCACTATACTTTGAACCATAATACTGTTGAGCATATAAAAATAAATCTATATATGCATTTATGTATTCTTTTGGCTTCATTCGATCTGTGACAATAGCATTAGATGAAACTTTTCCAAGATTACAATATTCATGGCTATCATAAGGAGCTCTAGTACCATCCCTACACAGTAGCTCAAAATCATCTGGCATCATAGGACGTGACCACCAATCCTGATTTTTTCCAGCAGTGTTTTCCAGAATAGTTGTATGCTTCATAAATGCAATCTCCCCTCCACCTTCAACAAGACAACGCAAAGCACCCGTGTGACCAAAGAAAGGTTCATGAGAACTTTTAGAGCAAAAATACGAGCTTGAACCATGACATAAATCACAAAGTGTATTATATTGTGTATCACCAACAATACTGTACTCTCGAGATAAAGCCCCAGGAACACAACTCTTCTGAAAGAATTCGGCTGCAGCATGTGCGGAATCACATCCATATGATCGCATTCTTTCACTGGATAGAAGAAAACTCATAGGAATCACCCAACCTGCAGCCATTCCAATACCAGTGTGGCAAGATCTTTTACCTATAAAAAGTTAAAGGTATTAAAATATGATAAAGAACAATAAAATATTTTGGAAGTTCTAACAAGTAATATACATATAAACAAATTTTCTTTATAAATAAAATGATCACCTGAAATCAAAATACACATACATTGAATATGATTTGAAGTAAAAGCACAACTCATTAGAGGCACAAATTTAGAAATGATCTAATCTTATAAACTAATAGTGCTAATGCATTTTTAAAAAAAATGAACAGTTTTCTTATTATTCGAACTTCTTAACTATCGTATATTATTTTTTAAATAGTAAAATATTAATTTTGATCGTTTCTAATACGAATACGTTTGATTAATTTTAATTATTAAATTGTCAATTATAATTTAAAACTATAGAGATGAAATTTGCAAACAAGACATAAATCATTTGTAAGATTTGATAATCAACAAAGGGCAATTTAAATAAACTCTTCAAATAGTTGATTTGTTTATCCAAATTGAAAATATGCACAAAATGAACTGGAATAATACTTTTAAAGTAATTCTAATACAAATACATGTAATACCTTTTTGTGGTAAAGAACTAAAGCATACGTTCTTTATATGAAATTTTTATTCTTTTTCTTGATTTGTTCCATTTTAGGCAATTCTTCTTTGTATCCTTGCAGCAATGTAGCTCAAATAGAAAGAAAGGCACGAGCAGTTAAAAAATGTCAGTGGGCAATTAGAACTTAATATACTGTTCGAATTATTCCGGAACAACACGTTTTTCTTGTTTGAGTTGAAATGTAATTACCACTGATGCCCTGAACCACCTCAAATCGATTATATTTACTAAGAGGCAGTGTGACGGGTAAACCTCACCTATAATTTACTCGTTTGATTGTAGTTTTTCAGTAGTTCAGCTAAGAGCCTTTCAGCATGACAGTTGGTGGTTATGATTTTGTGTTCCGTATAACACGCGTTACTTTTGCCTATTCAAAAATGGATAGTACTTCAAGGAAGTGTTCTAAAATCATCGGTCTTAATGCATACTTTTATATGACACAGAGGTTTATAGCTACGACAGTTGATGTAGGAAAATCAAATGTTTCAAGAATTTTAAAAGCTTTTCAAGATTCGGAATCATCACCCCCAAAAAGATGAGTAAAATGAGGGTACAAATGGCAAATTAGCTAAAGAATAGATAAAATTCAGTAAGAAATGCAAAATAAATCTGAGATGGACAAACACAGTCCGTCGAAGGGATTTCTAGATTATGGTGTTAAAGTGAGAACCTTAATTGTAAGGAAAAGTGGACCGTAAGGCAACAAGACCGAGGAAAAACAATTTCTAACTCAGAAAATGATGGGAGAAAGTTCAGTATTGCCAAAACATACTGATCATGGACTATTAACAACTGAAAGAAGGTAATTTTCAGTGATGAAAATTTATTTGTGTACGGATATAAGCCAAGTGTAGTTAGAAAAAAGTGAATGTGAAAGACCAGATCATATCCAACAGACTGTAAAAGATCCTTTAAAATAGACGTTTTTTTTCCACAACAAATAGCACTGGAAATTTAGTCCCTCTTAAAAAGACATGATGAATGCCGTGAAATACATTGACATATTATGCAGCAGGATTATCCCATTCACGGAAATATTAGACAGCACATTTTAACAACACTTAGCCACTTGTCGCCCTTCGTAATTGGCCCAGACTTTCATTCGAAAAAATAAAATAAAAGAGCTTGATTAGCCAGGTAATTCCACAGACCTAAATCCCATTGAGAACTTATGGCATATTCTCAAGAATAATTTAGCTAATATGAATTACACAACAGAACAAATGATAAAAAAGTATATGCATGTGTAGTTCCACGATGAAGTCAAGAACATATGCGCTTCACTAGTGGAGTCAATGCCAAGACCTGTTGAAGAGGTAATTTCTGCTAAAGGAGGAGATACATTGTACTAATGGGGAGATTTATCAGTCAACTGTGATAATAAAAAAAAAAGCGAAATAAATACCCGCAGATTTTAGAAAAAGATCGTTACCCTCCCCCCCGCTATTTGCATCAATTGATTCAAACAGTATAGTACATAGTTTTAAAAGTGAATTCAGCAGCGATAGTATTTTGGTTTCAGCGAATCTGATCGAGAAAAGTTCGTGCTACTCAAATGTTAAAGTGAAGTTTGAATTCAAGTGATAAGAAAATAATTTTTAAAATGTGGATAAATTGAGATTACTATATCTATTATTTAAAAAGAACACATCATGTAAACTTATATTAAGAAATACTGAAGTAGTAAAGATTTTTTTTTTCATGCACTTGGAGAGGCATGCTTCCTACTCGTTTACAATTTCTACACCATTAAAAGCACGCAAATTCCATTAAAATGTAAGCAATATGTTATATTGCACATTAAGCATTTAAAATATATATAATCGATCATAACAGTGATAGAGAACTTTTCTTATTGAACATTTCTATCGAGAAGTATAAGTTTTGTTAGTTTACATAATTATGGCAAAATTGAAACAAGAAAAATGAAATTGCCACCAAGTGTTAATTAATATGAAATCAATAGATTCGAACTTTCATTTTAATTATTTAGAATTACATCCTTAAATGGGATCTCACAACATTATTTTCAAAATGCAGTGAAATGTGCGAAGAACAGATAACCTAAAGAAAGACAGTAAAAATTCAGCAAATAGAAAGGATTTTGTTTCCAAAAATTTAATCAATTCACGAATATTAAACACGTGATCTAATCACAAATTTTCGGAGGTTTCCGTTTCATTTTTTTAAATTTTCATATTATATATATATATATATATAGAGAGAGAGAGAGAGAGAGAAACTCAGGGAGTCATAAAATGAAAGAATTTCCGTATAGTTACATTTCAAAAATAATGATAAGTTCATTAAAAATAAAGGATCCAACGAGATACTGACACACACAATTTAAAAATTATTTAGGAAAGAAAAATTTAGATTAAACAAGCCCTAAAATACTTAATTTCATAGGAAATATTTTTTTTAATGATTAAAAAAAAAAAAAAAAGGTAACAGATTTCACCAAAATTAATCAATGAACTTATCGATTTATAGTTCACAATTCCTGAAATATTTTATTTATACCAGCTAACAATGATGAGAGCGACGATTCTACATATATAGGAGTGTAGAAGTTAAAACAAGTACATCTTTTATAATATTGTAGTGGAAAATTTAGAAACAGCCTATAGATGGCGCTCTCACCAGTATAAAAATTGAACTCCTCACCTGAGAACTTGAGAATTTCGTTTTAGACTTCGATGGCGAAAACAGCCAAACTTTCACGGAACTATAAGTTCCTATTTAGATTCCCCTTTTGAAAGTTTAAAAGCAGTTAAACTTAAATATTTGTATTGTGTCGTCATGTGTGTGTACGTGTCTCAAATAAATGTTTGTGTTATAAAGATATGATCTCTTTTCTTTCCCGAGCCGTTTGCTTGCAACACTGAACCGAACTTTAGAACTTTTTTACAATTGTCATGTAGATTCAAATAAACACACCATCAGCTTTTAACTAACAAGTTCACTGAAGGAAAGTAACTTTACAATGTTGAGAAGTTGCCCACGACTAGTGGGTATCAGCTATTATGCAAGAGCAGAATATTCTAGAAACAACTAATTTACATAATAAAGAAAGGTCTAGAATGTTAGAGAACATAAGGAAACAATAACTAAGGAAATACAAGGAAACAAACTAAAAATCCATACTTTGAATATAACAGTCATAGCGAGCATCGAACCCGCAAACTCTGGGTTTGCATAGCTTGTTTTGACCATTCAGCCACTAAGCACGTGGTAAACTTTCCTTATGCGGCAATGTTCCCCTCTCAAAAAGAGAGCATCTCGCTGCTATTTGGATCTGGTGGGTGTCAAAGGTCCTTTCTAAACTTCCTTTGCCTTCTTTTCAGGAAGAACGATATTCTGATTTTGCCCATATTCAATGTCGATCTGCTTCGCCGGATCATGGTACGGCTTCATGCGCAAAACATGGACAACATCTTTTGGTTTTCTTTTCCGGAAGGCAGGATCAAAAGCTTGCACTTCATACGTGGATATAAACGGCGCAACACTTGATAGGGCACAAAATACCTCCTTAAAAGCTTCTCGGAAAGACCGACTTTTCGGACTGGGGTATAAACCCAAACGAGGTCTCCAGGGCAATAAGACACCATTCGGTGTTTGGAATCATAACTTCGACGGTCTTTATCCTGCGCTCTCAGAGTATGCATTCTGGCCAACTGTCTCGGCTCTTCTGCTCTGGAAATAGTCTTGGCTCTGTAATCGTCCGTTGCATCACCAGGGCAGAATGGGAACATCTTGTCCAGCGTTGTTTCGGCTTCAAGTCCATGGAGTAGGTAGAACGGCGGGAATCCTGTTGTCTCCTGCTTGCGGTGTTATAAGCAAGCGTCGCAAATGGCAGAATTTCGTCCAAGTTTTTCTGTTCGGTATCAACATACATATCGGCTAGAGTTTTGTCAAAGCGCCTCGTCAATTTATTGGTCTGGGGATGATACACTGTCGTCATGCGATGATCGATATTGCAAAATTCGACTAGGGCGGAAACAAGTCTGGATGGGAATCTGTAATAATGACTGTAATCTGTAACCCCGATCTGTAATGACGACTTGAGGAGCTACATGTCTTGGAATAATCTCTTCCAGCAGGAACTTGGCGACTTCATCGACTTCAGCAGTTGGTAAGGCTCTGGTTGCTGCGTAGCGTGTACAGTAATCTGTGCAGACTATGATCAATTTATTTCCACGTGCAGACTTAGGAAACCTCCCAAGAAGATCTATCCCAATGCGGTGAATGGGTGCGACAACGGGAGGGATAGAAACCAGACGTCCAGGTGGTAGTTGCGGAACTGATTTTCTAAGTTGGAATTCTCGGCAATGCATCACGTACCGAACGATATTCCGGTACATCCTCGGCCAATAAAATCTTTCTCGAATTTTGTCGTATGCTTTCGAAAAATCAATATGTCCTGAGGTAGGAGCGTAGTGGAAATGCTTAAGTATGTCCGCTCGTAGATGTTTGGGAAAGACAGGTAACCATGTCTTTCCCGCAGGATCAAAATTCTTTCTGCATAGGACAACGTCAATTAATTCAAATTTCTTCTCATTGGATGAACCGATCTTCGGAAGGATTAGTTTTGCCACGTCTGGCTCTTTCTTCAGTTCGATAGCGAGGTCAATACTCGTGGTTACAGCTAAAAATTGATCTTGCGTCGCAGGGTCTACACCCACGGGATTTCTCGAGAGAGCGTCGGCATCATTATGCTTCCTATCTGTTCCCGAATTATGCGTCTTTCGCTAGGTGAAACAACCAACACACCAACTAACTGAATAAACACACCAACTAACAGGTTTAACAACAACTTTTAACTAACAAGTTTATTGCAGGAAAGTAACTTTACAATGTCGAGAAGTAGCCCAAGACTAGTGGGTATCAGCTTTTATACAAGAACAGAATATTCTAGAAACAACTAATTTACATAATAAAGAGAAGTCTAGAATGCTAGACAACATAAGGAAACAATAACTATGGAAATGCAAGGAAACAAACTAAAAATCCATACTTTGGGTATAACAGCCACGGTGAGCATTGAATCCACAAACTCTGGGTTTGTATCGCGTGCTTTGACCATTCAATCACTGAACTCGCGGTAAACTTTCCTTATGCGGCAATATTAATATAATTTATCAGTGACTCCTAACTTCACAATAACTCATAGTTTCATATAATACAACATTAGAGCATAAAAAAAAATGAATTGTTTGAAATCTTTTTTATAGCTACCTTATATAATTTTATGCCTCAAAAGCAGCAGTTTCATGTGATTTGAAAAATAAATTATAACCACTGTTTCATTGGACCAAAATATAATTGGTGAAGAATTTGTCTAAAAGCAAATTGTCAGAATAAACAGAAATATTCAATTAAAAGGGTTTATCCAACTTTTGGAAAATTTCCAATATTTTTATTTTTGATTGTTAAATTGAATTAATGATATAATATATATATATATATATATATATATGTGTGTGTGTGTGTGTGCATGTGCATGTGTGTGTGCGTGCAATCATGTCAAAGTACATAAAATATATTTAAGATAATTACATCTTTGAAAAGAACAAAATAATGAAAGCTTCATCACTCAAACATTAGCAAATCTAAGATTTTACTGAATTTTTGAACATTAGAATCACATAATTTCTACAAAATTAATACAGTATTATTAAAATCCAAATTAGAAATTAAGATACACGACTGAATTATCCTCTTTAAAGAATTTGAATAAATACAGAATTTGATTAATTAAAGCATAAAAAAATTTTCAAACCTTTTAAATACAGAAGATCTGTATCCTTATCAGGCTGCCTTGCAACAGCAATGACATAATAAGCTGGTTCTTCTAGATCATATTGCTCAGCAACAATAGGCATTAGATTATACTTTCTAAAATTAATAAACAAACACTCTTTAGTAAATAAATGCTACACTATAAACTTAAGCATAATTAAGATTCTCCATTCAAGATTGCAATAAAATGTATCAGAATATTATGAAACTTACTGTCCAGCTCGATAGATGTCTCCAGCATCTAGCACTACAAGATCAGCAGCATTTTCTCTGATGAGTTGCATACAGTTTATTTGACTGAAACCCTTGATACATACTAGATCTGGTCTTAACATTCGAGCTCGAAATGCTGTTTTCATTTTTTGGCATTTTTTCATTTCTTGATCAGACACAACACAAAGTCTTGCAGAAGGAATAGGACACTTTTGTAATTTTTGTTGAAAAGTTTTTTCAACACTTCCTGATGAAAACAAAAAATATAAATAAAAACAACAACAATAAAAGTTGATACATATAGTTATGTTGATTTTTTTGAAGCAAATCAAGTTTAAATGCACTTCACAGAAATAAGCAACAATTTTATCCTTTATACATCATTAAAAATGTCATACAGTAGAGGCATTTAAATATCAGCTATTTTTCGATCTTCAGTGAATGAAGACACATGCAGCATGATGTATGTAAAATACTTACACATATTTGCAACTACAGTAGAAACAGAGTAAATTAACATAAACTAGGAATGAAAATGCTGGATAAATGAAAATGTAGAAACCAAGGAAATAAAGAGAAGGAATACTTTTATTGTAAAATAACCCATCGCATATAACAAACTTAACACTTTCCATGATGTAAAGATTTCACGACGAGAGAGAGAGAGACAGAGAGATTGAGAAGTAAATAATCGACCTTTACCAAGTGATCAAAAAAAAATATTGATGCAAAAAAAAAGTCTATAATTTCGATTTACTGAACATTTTTTAAAAAAATATTATCTCTGATTTTGCAATTTTCTGCATCAAAACTATTAAATGAGCTCAATTTGTCTCTTCAATCTATTTCATTTCTAACTAAAGACAAGGCTCAGATTCAAAAATGGAATGCAAATTAATTTCTAATATTTATAAAAATAAAAATTTATATAATGTGCAATAAAAAGGAAATCAAGTGAACATTAAAAAGAATCAATACATTTTTAGAGCTACTTTAGTTCTCTTTCAATAGTGCTACTTCAAATCTCTAATGAAACATTTTTCTTTAGTACTTTCCAAAAGCACAGTTGATTTTTTTAGCACTTCTGAATTCAAAAGACACACAACTAAACAGTCTTTCAACTTGAGTTTTGAATTCATGAAAAAAATAAATTATACATCCGATATAACAGAAAGAAATTAATAATTTTATTTTATCTTTTAAATGCATGAAATAATCAAAATCTTAGCACTGGAATGTCCCCAAAATTTAGAGAGAAGAATAAATTTTTGAAGAAACCCCAGAGAATTTTGCAGCACTGTACCCTGAATGGATCAAATACTAACACAGTCACAATGAATAATCCAAGTCTAATTTCATAATTATAATAATAAATGAATATAAAATGATTAATGCTAAACTTATTTTTTTAAAACTTTAAGTGCCCTCTAAACTGATAATTTCTAATCACACTATTTCATGAAAAGCATCAGACCCATTCTTGAAGATTTCACTAGTTTAAAGTATTGTTTGAATTGCATTGAGTCCATTTATAAGTAATTCCAGCATTGCTGACCTTGATGGTTTTAAAAAATATATATCCTAGTCGAAACATATAAGCTAGAATATTTAATCATATATCAATTCACTATTTTCATAATCACCTACCCATTAATGAATATTTTTTGCCAAGCCTCCAAAATAGTTAAACATCACCTGGTTCATCTGATGATATTGAAAATTATAGGTGATTCAGGATTTTTGAAAAAATTCTTCAGAAAATGTGATAAAATTAGTATATATAAAAAAAGTAAAATGCCACTTCCTTTATTTATAAATAAATTTTGGAAAGGACTTTATGTACATCTATTATTATTCAAAGTAATAAGTTATTAGACAAGATGAGAATATGTATATTTCTTACCTAAATAACCAGAAAAGGTTTGCTGACTCTCTTCAAGAGGAATCAAGTTAACAGTTAAATCCTGAAAAAGCAGATTTCTTCCTTCATATTTTTCATTATATGCAAATAATGAAAAGGCACTACTAATTGTGTCTGGATTTGAGTTGTCTTGCCATCTTCTTCCTCCTCCATCATTCCATCGTGCTCCAAACTTTGATGCAGCTTGCTATTTAAAAAACATTAAATTTAAGCAAAACCAATATTACCAATTTACTACAGAAAAGTTTTTCATAAAAATATTTACCGATAAAAATCTTTGGTATAGAAACTTCCTGTCAGGATGAGCAGCTGAAGTTGTTACAACTGCATGGGATGGAACATAACCCCAATTGCAAGTCTTGTATGAATCTACACTAGCAGTAAAACCAGTAGGGCAAATGAGTTTCAACTGATTTTTGTGAGGACCACGGTAACTTTCAGAAGCAGTCATTTCATCTACTGTTGTATGTTTTACAAAAGCAATATCACCACCATTGACAAAACAATTGAATGCTCCATCAAAGTTAGCATATGGGTCACTTCCAGAGCAGCGCGTACTTTTGTCACCAGCACAAAGATCACACATGTGCATTGGATTATCACCTAAAATATAAAATGAGAATAAAGAACTCATTCATATAAATGCTGTATATATTAAAAAATAACCTATTAAATGAAAAATCACAAATGATAACATCAGCGAACACACAAAACAACATTAAAACATTCTAACAATACTCGAATATCACATACTTTAAAGAATATTAAAGGAATGATGGAAAACACAAACTTTGATTTCAGAGAGATGATAGAAATGTTTAATGAAATAATTATATTAAATACTAGCAGTTGCTTTTTTATAAGGCAGCTGGGCTAAAGGAAGGTATAAAGGCAAGTTGATTTTAAAATATCAATGTAAATAAATAAATTAATTCATAAAACACGCATTTCATGAACCACAAAATATTGAGTGTCAGAGTTAACAGTTAAAAAGAAAATTAACTGTGGGAGAAATTAAAATCAATATTAAATAAATGTAAGCATAATTAATTATTTATGAAGTACTGGAAAATCAATTATTCATTTAATTGGTTATGTTAATTAAATCAAGTGTACTATAACATACTATTATTAACCACATATTAAGCGGGTTATAATATATGAATAAGCCACAGCTACACATATAAATTAAAAAAGTAGTAAATTTTAAATCAGATCAACTTAAACTCAAGTTATTATATAATTATAAAGCTGCAATTTTAAACTAATTAGGAAATTATCACAAATTACAAATTTAATAATTACAAGAAGGTAATTTTGAGAATCATACCTGTAGGATTATACTTGTCAATGAGAGAATTTGGTGCACAGCTAGGACCAAAAAATGAGGCAGCTGTTTTAATCAGATTATTGCAGTCAATAACTTCAATTATATCTTTATCAATGAGAACAGAGATTGGAATGACCCAGCCTGCCATTTGTCCAATACCAGGAAAGCAAGCCTTTTTATATCTCAAATCAGCAAGGGTTCTGATGTTCAAAGACTCACGAGCTACAACCACAGCATAGTAACCAGAGGTTTCCTCTAAAAAGAAATAAGATGGGGGGGAGGAGTTAAACTCTTACAAAAAGACAAAATTTCAATACACTGAAATAATTAAAATTTGATTTTACAAATCTCTAGAACTGCTGGTTGCAATATTGATTTGATGGTATCTTACAAAATAAGGGACTATAATGATAAAAAAAATCAATTGTTCTAAGATACACAAAAGTTAATTACAATGATGGACTGTAAGACAATTTTTTGATCAGCAATAATGAAAATTTATAACAAAATTTTTGAATTTCCTCAAATGAAGGGGGAGGGGTATGTTTTTGAGGATAACAAAACAATAACTTAATATATACAATTAATTTTGTACTTAAAAGCTGGAATTGCATAATTATTTTATATTTTGATTAATCCACATATATTTCTTTTCACATGTAAATAAAGACAGTCGAGAAAAATAAGAAATAAGGAAAATTCAAAACTGATTCAATTGACTAGTATTAGTCTAGAGAAAGAAGCATACATTCTCTGATATTTCATTAATTATTAATTCAAAAGAATGCTTCATTTAATTCCTACTATTAGTTCACACTTTCCCCATATATATATTTTGTTCAAATTTTCAATTGTTAATAAAATTCCTCTTATATCAACTCAAGTTCAAATACATTTTTTAAAACTTGTAATGGATGATACTTGATGTTAATACAGTTTTCTTTTTCAAATATTAATTAATAAATTTTTAAAGTAATTTCTATTTGGTCAAAGTCGACAAATCCCTCTCCAAGTTGCCAAGCTCTGAGATTACTGACGCAACATCCAATCATAAATAATGTCAGATATATATAAATAGTATAAGAAAATAAGTAGGTATTGAATTAAATTAAAAAAAAATATTACTAGCTTTTAAACTATTTAAAGATATTGTCTTTTGTCCTATATACATGCATACTTATAAATAACTAAATGCAAAATATCTTTTGCATAATAAACAAAATGTAATCGAGCTATAGAAAAAAAATTAGGCCAATTTAATCCTATAAATAATATATATATATTTCTGATTTAATCTTGACATATTTGAATGCATGTTCTAGGGTGTAATTAAAAAAAGCTATCGCTTAAAAAAGACTACAACATCTTCTGTTTAATTACCATTTAACAAATCACAAGCTATGATTTACTAAAAAGATTAATGTCAGAACTGATTTTGAATTTAATTTTGAACTTCTTATAAGAGAATTTATTCAATATTACACTGGAAACAACAAAGCATTTTATTTGGGTAAAAAGTAAATTTTTAGGATAATAATTAATATTCTACATGCAACCTTAAATATTTTCTTAAAATGTATTTGAATTTAAAATGAAAGCATTTTTTTTTTAATTTCAAGAATGGAAAAGCAATGCCTTAGAAAAATTTTTTTTGCACAAAATTGACAAAACTGTTTCACTGAAACATTGCCATCAGTTATATAATTTTATTTATAATATAATTTTAGTGAATTCTAATGTTATGAATGGTCATTCTATGAATGTTCTATATTCAACATTCTAAATTCTAGACAAAGCATCAGTCACAGACAATCTGAAAACTTGA
Organism: Argiope trifasciata; assembly: GCA_026543055.1. Classification (NCBI taxonomy): domain Eukaryota; kingdom Metazoa; phylum Arthropoda; class Arachnida; order Araneae; family Araneidae; genus Argiope; species Argiope trifasciata. The sequence goes on from JAPMOQ010033694.1 coordinate 3,146,091, forward strand.
GTTCCCTTTTACAACAGTGGTAATCTTTAAATCCAGCAAATATGTACTTTGATTTGAACATGCAATCATTTATATATCCATGAGATTACTTATTGTTTACTTTTCAACAAGAGTCCATTTCATACAATTTTAATTGCAAATTGGTACATGATTGCATTAGAGTAAAATTTGTGCCTTGTCTCTTTATTGAAAAGGGGAGAAGGACCCATCAGAGTGTGTGTTCATTGTAACAGGAACAACATTTTAGATTTCAGTAATGGATATCAGTAGCTGCTTCCCAGAACTGAAAGACACTTTGGAAAGTATTTAAAACAAACAAACCAAAAACTCCTCATCAGACAAACAGTCTTATATATATATATATATATATATATATATATATATATATATATATATATATATATATATCCCAAGAAACTATTTTAACAATGGGAAATTTGATAAACGCATATAAATAAAAGAGAAGATTGCGATGAAGACAAGTCACATTAAAAGGTACTTTTAAGGAATGGTTTATTATAAAAGTTATTTTTCTTATATATTATATATATGTTTTACAGAAGTATATTTAAGAAAGAGAGAACATATATAAAAGGAAAATACCTGAACCATACACTTCCGCCATCACAGGGACTAAACTGTTGTAACGACCGGCAATATATACTTCACCTGGATCTAGAGTAAGCAAATCAGCTCGGCCAGTATCAAGCAAATCCATACACTTATCTTTATCGACGGCTTGCTGGCAAGACAACATTACTTTAAAACTAGCAGTCCTGTTGACAGCTCTTGAGAAGTCACTGCATTTTCTTTGTTCAGCATTACTAACAGTACACCAAGTTATGGTATTAAGATCACTGGATATAACTGAAATAAGAACAAAATGAGAAGAAAACAATAAATAATACTAATAAAATAACTGATTTCAGTACATATATACTTTGATATTTAAAATGGTCTGTTTCATTGTTTGTTCAATTATTTCTTTCTAAATCAGAAAAAAAGGAATAAATATTATTAAAGATATATAATTCTCAAAGATTTTCATAACTTACAACAGATTTTTGAAGCCTTTAACAGAACAATAATATTCCACAGAAAAAGATATTTTAAATACTAAATGTAGGTTTCATTAAATACATATTGCTAGAAGGAGATTTATAACTGGAAGATGACAAATACAGTTCAATGAATAAAAATTCCTCTAAGGATTTTTACATAATATATTGTAATTTTTGCACAGTACATAGCTTAGTAATAATAGTAATAGATCTGAATATGCATTTAAAGGTACTTTCAAGATAAAAATTACATCATTAATGTATTTTAGATAGTAGTAATAATACAAATGTAAATTTCAGTAATACAAATGAATTTAAAAACTATAAATTTTTAAACTACCAGTAAATTAAAAAAAAAATCTAAAAAAAAAAGAAATTAAAGTTTTTTAACATATAAAATATAACAAGGAAACAACCTCAAACAATTTAATTAAATTTATTGTATTAAAATTTTTATTGATAAATCAAAATTGGAAAGGTGTAATTCTCAGTTCATTTAATTTTCATAGAGTTTCAATAAATAAATTATTGTTTAATTTTTAACAAATATATAGTATATGTTAAAAATGATTTAAAAAATCAAATACTATATTTAATCATTGATGAATAAGAACAGCTTGTGTATAAGGATAACACAGCTGCAGCATCCGAATATTTATCAATGTTTGAATTTAATAACACATTTATTTTCTCTTACATGCAATGTCAAAACCTTATACTGATTTACTGCAGTTTCCTTAGATCCTTCAGATAAAACACAGGGGGAAAAAAAGAAAAAAAAAAAAGATTGCTTTTACATATAACTAAGAATAAAGTTAAGCTATTTTGGAATTTTACCTATCTAAGAATAATGATTTCTTTTGTTCCTATCCTTTAATTGATGTATATACATTTAAATTACACTTTTTAACAGATCCAGCTTTTTAAGATGCATTGCAATTGGATAAATTTAAATAAATTTTTTTTAGAGGTTTTAATCACACGTTGAAAAATCTGAAAATATGAACTTAATTTTTTTTTATAGTCAATACTATAAATAATACTATAGTTCAATACTGTAAATACTATACTACTTGTAAGATACTATTTAAGATCATGAAGATGCTCTGGTTTCCAAGGGATGGGCATAGATTAGAATATTGGATTTGAGACAAGATGTAGCATATATGAGAATGTTTGTTATATTAAGATTCATCTGATTAAAAGTTCATAAAAGATTAAAATAATAACCAGCTAATTTCATTAAAATAGCCTTCACACTTTTGGCTTAGTTTATAAATTAATTCCTTATCCTCCCCTCACAGTAGCCTATAGGCATGGCTATCCATGGAATCTCTTTATAACTAGGAGGTCAGGATTCAGTCCTGGATACATTTCCATCCTTTTAATTTTTAAAAGAACTATACAAATTAAATCAATACACAATTTATACACAGTTTTACTCCATATTTCTCATTTTTCATGTAAAAATAAATTATTATTTTCATATTTGAATTGTAATTCATTTTTTAGAAAAATAAAGCTATAAATAATTCAAAGTACTATTATCATCTGAAAACTAATAAAAGTATTAAAATTTTAGATTTTAATAAAAATAAATTATTTTAATTCAATGGTACAATATTTATGTCAAAAATAAAAGAGATCAGTCACTTATTTATTAACATTCCCAATGTTCATTAATTGAACTGCAGAATGTTTTGATCTCCTAATTAGAAGTTACATTTTATTTTGAACACTTATTGTGAATTATTGTTAAATGAATGGACATTTATTCTTACATAAAAAATGTGATACCCTAATTGCAACTACTAATACATTATTAATTTAATCTTGAAAATTAAAATAAAAAATGTTTCTCCTTATAATTGTTTTTATAAAAAAATCAATATTAATTCAAGTACCGATAGAAAAAATATTTATTTTAACATAAAAATGAAAAAATATTAATTAAAAGTATTTATAAATTGTTAGTTAAATTCAAATAATTTTTTTAAAAATTGAAAAAAAGAGAAAAAAAGGGGTGGGGGGGTAGGGAATGACACATCCAGGATCAAATACCGAGTTTCCACTTATGAAGCAGTACCTCTGGAACCTATCCTGTTGGGCAGTTGTACATGATAGACAAATTATTAATATCTAGTCTATGCTTAAAGTTAAGCTATTTTCTCAGAATTGACCAACAATTGAATTTTAAAAGAAATGAATAAACATTCTAAAGTTTTATTACCATCATACTAAATCTCACTATGAGCTTAATTTTCCAACCTATGCCCTCCCCTATACATATATATATATATATATATATATATATATATATATATATATATATA
>JAPMOQ010033694.1:3149494-3197707 GCA_026543055.1 Argiope trifasciata
ATATATATATATATATATATATATATATATATATATATATATATATAAAACATACACACAATTAGCTTAAAAAAGGAAGTAATACATGTAGAATTAAATTAAGAAAATTTGAACAACTATAAATTCTTAAAGAACTTTGGCAAATAGTATAATAGATATCTTCTTATATATCTTATCTTATATCAATATAATAGATATCTTTATACAAAAGATATATATATTTTCTACACAGGATGGGGGCACCTGGAAAATAAATACATATAAAATACTTTATAATATTAATAATAAATATTATTTTTATCCTTTGATACATATTTATTCTATTCCACAAATATTTTAAATGCTAAGTTAAAATTGTTTAAATCCTCCTGAACAAGAGAACTATGTAGCCAACATAATAGAGAAAATCATATAAATGTTAAATTCTTAACAGAAAATAAGCAATATCAAAAATTTCATCTTAAAGCTGTCCCCTCATTAAGTTGATTTTCAGATTATGCAATATCTGGTGGCATTATATGATATATAATGCCAATGTCTTGCAGACATCTCAGCAAATTAGGGAGGGGAAAAAAATCAGAGGAGGGTATAAGATACAAGTAATGAAATATCTAAATTGAAATTTCTTTACTTTAATCGGCTTTCATTTACAAAGACATATAGCTTTCATTGATTAATTATCAAAATACTGATAATTAATATAGATGTAATTAATGTAAAGTTATGTAGAAACCATCACTTAGCACTAAAGGACTATAAATGACATTGTCACCATAATAATAATAAAATACAGAGCCAATGTCAATGTGGCATATAAAATGTAAAAAGCAATAAACAAATGAGAATTCAATCAACAGAGATTGCATTTAAATAAATTTTGCCTAAATATTAAGCATCCAAGATACAACTGGCAATAAAACCGACAATTTTCATTAGAAAATGCTTCATTTAGTGAACTAAAATGAGAATAACAAACAGAAAGTAATTTCAAACAAAGCAAAGATAAGCAACACTAAGGATGCAACATAGTAATATTATATTTTAATTATTAACAAAGTAAACTTCTCACAAACAATTACATTATAACGAATTAGTGAATATCAAATATGTAAAATTTTGATTTAAATATTTAAATCAATATTTTTGTACAATCAAACATTATTGGAAACAAAGACTTATAAGACATACAATCAAAATAAATGTAAATTATTTTTCATTGATGATGCATTTATGACTGATTAGCAATATAAGTATAATTTAACCCTGAAAGTCAATCAAGGTAGGATTTTGTGACCAGAGGATGGAGATATCTAGAATCTTCATAAATGCTGTAATATATAAATCTATACAATGAGAAGAAAGTGAACACATTCTCTTATAAATTTTAGTTTGATTCCACAAAAATCTTCAATGAAGAATTACAAGAGTAGTTTTGGGTAAAAAATGCAATGAAAATAAGCGAAATCAACCAGGACTACAAATAGGAATTTAAAAATTTCATAAACTTCTCAGCAGGAAACCTAGTAATTAAACTACAGGCTTAAGTATCAAATAATTCTACATAAACTGAAAAAAATGAAATTATTCGAATACCTGATTTTAAATTAAAACTTGTAAACAAGAGTATCCACACCCATTTTTGCGAATCCATGACGGTTAATGTTTATGTTGATATTCTGTTTTAGCGGTTACGATTGGTGATAGAAAGAAAGAAATTTATGTTACGCAATCGCCAAGTTTGCATAGTAGTAAAGCACAATTCACGCTTTGAAGGTAGGTGTAGAAAAACTGATACTAATGTAGTTAAGGCTCTTTCGGCGATAAAAAAAATCTTTTAAATATGAAAGACTATCTAATTTATATAATTTGGGAAATTAATAACTATCCGATTAATATAATATGGTAATTATTTTCACTTTCGGTTTGGGGTGCTTTCGGAAGTATTCATTCTGTTTTTTTAAATAAATCTACTCCGTGTTGGCTAATGACAGTTAGGGCACGTTAAATATGTCGAGACTGCAAAGTCCTCCAAGTTCCCATAACAAAACGATACCTCTGGGGATACAGAATCAGGGATGAGTTGGTCTCTGATTTGGATCTCAATTCCGACTTGCTGATGGATGAATGAGTGTATGAATGAATTCGACCACCCCTAAAAAGGGTTGTGTAGTGTGTGTGAGTTAGAAGTCGGACTTCTGCCCTCTGGGTGCTCAGGGGTCTTTACCCTCAGAAGCTACTGCATCCCCTTTCCGTGCAAAACACGGACACGACAACAACAACAAATAAATTTACTGATCTGGCAAGTTGATATTTGTTTTTCAGTCTTAAGGCCTTATCACACGGCAAAATATCTTCGGCACTTTCCGTCAACAAACGACAAGGAAAGTGACGTCACTTCAAACTTTTACATGATTGGTTGAATTTCGTTTGCGGACAATATTTCGACAACATTTTCGAACTGGTTCGAAAAAGTTGTCGATCATGAAACTTGCTTGACCAGTTTTTGAAGGTAGAAATGGAAAAGTGCTTGCGGAATTTCACCGTGTGATAAGGCCTTTATGGAATGACTCTATAATTGTGTAAACATTGTTTTATCTGGTCTTGCATTCCTATTTGCTCAAAATTTCGAACAACACTGTTACGATATCTTCGCTATATTGGCCGTCATTCAGAACATCGAACAATGTTGTGGTAATATTGTATAATATCTTGTACAGTTAAGCATAAAAAAAGGTAAAGACTGATAATGCTTTTTTTTTGGATTATACGGAAATAAGATACTATATGGTCGAAAAAGAAAAAGCTACCAAAGAAATAAGAAGAAAAGTTTGCAAAAAGCCCAAGTTTTATTAATCTAAGCTTGACACTAGAAATGCCTTCAGTGTTAAATATTTTAAGCGATTGGTTAAATCGGAGGGTTATTGTATTAAAAGAGTAGGCATCCCAGGTAGCACATCCTGTTGCACAATATTATGCAATATTGTGCGATACTATATTATATAATTTAATATTTAACAATATTACGAATATTGTTTAATATCATACAATATATTTGGGATACTAGGGATTTACACTATGAATTTATAATATCTTAATTATTAACCGATATTAATTAAATAAAGTAATGGAAATCGTTTTCTTAATTATAATCAACATCAAAATATAATGTGAAAAAATAGCTGGAAACAATGATTTTTTAAGCCAACGAATTCTTTATAGAAATTAAAAAAAAGATGCTAGCCTCTATTTCAGATATATGTCGGAATTCATGTATATAATACAGGGGATAGGTAATTTTTTTATTGGTGCATGGCCATCTAGTCAGCTGTTCAAAGGAAACATTTTGAATATGGATATTATGCGCTTGAAATTTGAAAGTTTGCTTTGTATAATGACGATGGTTGTTATTCCTTGTTTCCAAATATAGACTTGGTGCTCAATCCATATTAGTGTTTCCAAAGTTTGAGCCCAAAGTAGAGGTTCAACAAAGCCAAGTGCTGAAGCAACAAAGAGATAAGATGTGATTTAAAAGGCCCATAGTAGAGATGCACAGTCCACAATTTTATGAATAACAAATTATTTTGCTATTAATATTTTTAATTATTTGTTCCACATATCTGTTATTTTAATCATATTATTAATCAAAATTATTAATTAGCATTAAATGTAATTAATTGTAAGTAATATTTAATTTACTCATTTTAGTAACGTGATTGAATTAATTTATCTATTTCAGCTTACTTTTTAAATTTGATTTTTTTCAAAACTATTTATTTGATTTATTTTTCATTAACCCTCTAAGAATTCCACACGCATTTCGATGTAGCACCAAGATGTCTTAAAATGACGCTGCAAGTATTTCTACGTAGGGTAAGGAAGAATGCCAGTTCGTTTTACACGGAAAATGGCGTAGGGGGTATACTGTTCCAAAAGTGTTTTCGATGCATTTTAACGGAGTGCGCTCCCCCTCAAGTGTTTCCCTCTTTATGACTTGGAGGGGAGTCAACAAAATGAATTCTTTATGACCATTTAAGGATGTCGTAGGATCTGAGGGTCTGGAGATTCCTTTAGGCATAGATCATTGTGATATTTTTGGCGCTAGGAAAAAACGAGGCCTGAGAAAGGAAAGGGCTCGTTCAAGAAAAGAGGATCAGGAACTGTTCCCCAATAGTTGTCCCATAATGGCTTTATGCGGACTTAAATTTAAATTGCGTTTGGTTTCCGTAGGATTTCTTTCATATAGCTTATTTGATCAAAATATTGTTTCAAAGTTCCATTGAATTTTTTTTTTCTTAATGCAGTTTTAGCTTACTAGTGATTAAACATGACATTGAAGCACTAAGAACTAGAAAAGGATATATTTGAGAAATTGCCTTCGATATATGGTTAATGTATGAAATATATTTCTCATTCTTAGTTAAACTGTTTTTATAATGCAAATTTATACTTTTTAAGCTAATCTCTACCTCTAATTATTTTTCATAAAGTAAACAGATGCAACCGAGTTTTACGTTTTAAAGAAGTCGAGATTTCTGTGAATATAATAAAATAAATTATTATATTGTTTCTCTTATCAGATTTATATTGTGTAAAAAAATGGAATTCTGCGTCATTCTTTTTAATGATGTGACCCCTTTTTAATTTTTTTTAATGAAGTGAATAGAATAATTTCATTCAAATTCATAAATTTTTTTAAAAATAATTATTTCTATCCAGAAAATTATTAATATATAACCATAATATACCTTGATGTAGATGAAAGCAAATCGCAAAATAAATTTGATTCAGCGTTTGATTAATTTTGTTACGAATATTAAGAAACGGATCACACTCTAAAAGTCTTAACCTCGTAATCTATATCCAGATATTTTTTTCAGTAGTTTATTAAAGAAGATATATTCCTTAGATGAAATTGTAGATAGATAAAACATTTCTGAGAAATCAATATTTAGTTCAAGAATTCTGTGCTTATTTTACAGTTCTCTGAAGCAGGGTTTCTTTTTTTTACTTTTTGTAGATATGCGTAGATATGCTAATGGGCACTCTTAAATAGAGATTAACATCTGATTGGATAAATGAGAGAGATTTTGATTAATCTTGTGCAAAGTATAGTATGTCTTAATTACATGTTTTTAAGGACGTTGTAATGTAAAATCGTGCAGATAAATTAATTAATAATGCATGGGAATATTCAATGCAATTGAATATTCAAAAGTGTAGCATTCATAGTTATGTCTTGAAATTACAGCTTGTTATTTACTCGTATCAAATAAATGACGTTACGCTACTTTATTCAAATTTTGTTGCTGATGGGGGTGTTACTTATGAAAGAAAATTTCATAAACTGTACACATTGGTGCAGGATCAACCTTAAAAGTTTTCAGACCCAAACAAGAAAACAATTATCATTATTATTATTAAAAACAATTATTTCTGAGAACATTTTGATTAGAATTCACAATCAAGTATGAATTTTGTCCGTCTTCCTGTCCTTTTAGATTGGCGCAAAAATTCAACATAATTACAATAGGAATGTCAAACCAACGTACCAAATTACATTTATCTATTGTGTGTGTGTGATTTTAAATGATTATTCAATCAAGAATAGACACTCATAAGTAATCAATCCTTTGTCAGATTATTTTTTAAATTAATACAAAACTACATTTGGATAAAATTGCATTATACTTTTAATTTATCTCGATGCATCCGTTTTGGTGTATTATACACTATTTTTACATACAGATTTATGCATATAGATTTCCCATTAGCCAGTTTCATCTAATATTTGAAGATAAGATTACATCTAAATTAATTACAATTAAAAAAGGAAAATTACGATAAAAAAAGAAATTTCAAATTTTTCTCAAATCTTTTGACTGGAATAATTCCTTGTGAAAGCTCCGCCTTTTTAACCCTAGCTATTGAATTGAGGGGTTAAAAAAAAGGTTAATAAAGGGCTTTAAAGGGTTGAAAAAAAAAGGATTAAGCCTTATTTAGTATGCTATATTGAACTGAATTTTGAAAAATAACTTTTTATTTCTAAGTCAATTATCAATTATATAAATATTAAGTCTATTATATAAATAATATTGTCAACTGTTTATTATTTTTTATGTGAGAGCTAATGACCATAGATATATCCTCAATGATCGCCTGTACCTTATCACCGTCTATTTAAAAGATATTAAAGATATGCATGCATTTCTTCTTAGTATATTCATTTGATTCGTCATATGGTGGAATTACTTCCAAAACCTTTAAGTTTTCTACCAGCTCCAATCATTTCGCCATTTCTGTCAATTTTTATTTCATGTTAAAACTTTAGCCCATTAAGTATGTCATCAATAATCACCTGCTCTATATAATTTTCCAATTTTGAAAGAAAAAAAAACGCCCTTTTTTTAACTTTATTTTCATTTTGAGAAATTGTTTCCTATTCTTTTCTATTTTGCCCTATGATGAAGAAAAAACATTTTTGTGTATTTCAAAACTGATTTAAGGCTAATGTCAATGATTCTAGATACTATAGGCGTATTTCTTCCATAAGCGAAAGTAATTGCTTACACCGTAATTACTTCTAACTAAGAACACTGGTTTTCTGGAGTTTTCAAACTACACTGGCGATTATTTGTAAAATTTATACATCCCGATTTCACTGAAATACGAATATCACTATCTCTTCATTAAATCCATTTACTTATATAATTTGATACTTTTAATATGTCTACGGTGATAATCAATAAAAATAAAAATAAAAACTTTTCTTTCAAGTAATTGAAGCTTTCAAATTTTATTTCAAATGTAGCTCTAAGACATAAAATTTCTTAATTCATTTCTGGAATTGTTAAGAGTCCTAGATGCTTATTTTTTTATTGAAAGCATAGTCATGAATTATTTTACCAAAACAAGATGCTTATTCCTTTTTTTTACAATAATCCACCGGCATGAATTATTGTAAAAAAAGTCTTCGCTGATTATCTCTACTCCTAGCGATCATTAGTAAGAGAAAGTTATTTAATCATCAGTTTTTTTTAGTTATTTGAATCATCAACTATTTTTCCTCGGTCAATTTTATAAAAAGATGTAAGCACAACTGAAACTTTTGTCAATTACACTATTTGATAAAACTGACAGAAATCTCGACAGATAAATAGTTAATTTTTTATTCATTTTATTTTATTTTATTTATTTTTTTTTAGAATAGACGAAAATTAGAAAATTAATTTTCGTACGTTGTTTTCTTTTAAAGAACATTATAAATGTATCAAAATTTATGAGGAATAAAATACTCCTGTATAATATTTTAAAATAATCGTTTGTTTGTTCCAGCTGCCTTTGAATAGTTTTGAAGATAGCAGTTTCATTAAATGCGCACGCAAAATAGTGAAAAAAGACGGGGAAAAAATCCCAAAAATGTCAATAATTTTAATAAATTTCTAAAACATTTTAAAATGACTAGAGCAGTCTATAGCTTCAAATATAAATTTTAAATAAGGACATTTAAACTGCGTTTTCTCTGGTATATTTCACGAGGTTTTAACTTGAAATTATTTTGAAACTATCAAAAACAAACATGACATTATTCTTCAATAAAAAATAATTAAAAACAATATTCAATTTTGAAAAATTGCTATGAGATATTTTAGGGCCTGGAGCATGATATTAATACATGATACATGCTCCCGGATATTAATACATGCGAAGAAAATTTTATGACTCTAAAATTATATATATTTTTAAGTAATCCAATCAATTTGCTGATTTGCATGTTTTATTATAACAGAAGATGACTATTTCGTCTAAAAAATTACATGTTGGTCATATTTATATTTATTGTTATTTACACATCTGATTGACATAACTATTTTTTATAAGTTCTAATTTTAGACGAATGCTATTCAAATATTGATTGATCTGTACAAAAATATTACAATGATTTATTTGACAGAATATTAAAAGAAAGTGAATGAAATTTTAATCCTTCACTATTTTTGAATATATATATATATATATATATATATAGCGACTTATTTTGAATATATTATATAGTGAGACCTGATGAAAATTTCTGTGCTGAAATACCTAGCATATTAAGCGAAACCTTCTATGTTTATTTATATTCTACTGCAATGATTTAGAAAAAGATATTATCAGCTAATGATATTAAAAAGCAAAAGAACAGTCTTCCCAAACACTATTTCTAGAAACCAGCTGACTTTTTCTCATTCAAAATAAACGGAAAGCAATAAGATCTGACATGAATGAGTGGCCATTTGCTCATACCCCAGGGCGTGTTGACCACCCTGGAAGAAGCGGGCCGAAAAAATCTTCTAGTGCTTGCCGTATAGCTCTTTAGAAAAACCGATGCGATTTAACGACAGAATATTACTCCTACTGCCCTCACTTTTCGGAGGTTTCACGCTTAAAATGAAAACGCTCAGAGGATTAAACTTTTTACTATCCATTTTCTGAAAAAGTTGAATTAAAAATATATACCATTTCTTTAAAATGTTTACTCCAGTTCTATATTTTACCAATAGATGGCGTCAGCAGTGAATAAAATATACAATCGCAAAGTCACTTCACAAGTAGAGATGACGAATATTTTCAGAATGGTTATTGTGTAACCAATATCAAAAAGTCACAAATACCAGTGATCAATATCTTTTGAAAAGGGGTGTGAATCAAATCCTTAACGTGATCATATAGGTAATATTTCGAATACAGCTCTTGTAATCACGATAGAAGGTTACAATCGATATGGAAGGTTACAATTCAATGGAAGTTCTCAAACAACAATCTTTCATAGAGAAGGTCCCGTACACATTGATGCACGTTCTTGGAACAGACCTCCCACAAATAGCTCTGTCTGGGTGGGCGAAGGAACCTATTGGTCACAGGCAGAGATTTTCTCATTTCACAAAGAATCATAGTGCTAAGCTCTTCCGGTCTTATGGAAAGATAATGACTATTGCTGAAAGAAATGTGCAGCTTGTCTTGTGCGAAAATAAGATTTCTTTCACATTCAAGTCTCCGCAGAAAAATATTTATTTGTTTTTTTTATTAAACAAGTTTCTGCAGATATTCAACACTCCAAATAAATTTCATTTGTGATATCCTTAAATGGATATAAACATTATATTTATTATTTTTTTATGATTGAAACGGTTTGATATACTCTCATTATTAAATTTTCTGTGCCTAATTAGTATGAGAATTTCGTTGCTTTGAATGATTGCCCAATTTTTTAAAAACAAAATTACGGCTTATTTTCAAACTCTTTTTAAATTTAAAGGCATTGCTGTAATCAATTACCAATGATAAATGATCGCCTTCATGGATTTTTAAAAACATCTTGGGTGATGTACAGAAATTCATCCAAATGTAAATATTTTTTAATGTATGACAGAAAAGCTAAATGTTGGCATCAAGTATATGTCAATATTTTTGTTTACATAATATCAATATTATAGTTGGCAAAGAAAAAAATGCTTCGTTTATTAAAATTTCATAAATTTCGGAATTCAACGGGAATAAATTTTTATGTTAGCATTAAAAATATTTGTATATTTATTTTTGTAATAAAATGATTTTCTTTAGAATATTTTTAATTTAATAAAGTTAAATAAATGACCAATTTAACATTAAATTTCTTCTGCTTTTTTCCCTCCTTCTATAAAGTGGTCTAGAAACATATAAAAAACTTAGATCATTGTACTCGAAAATATAATCTCATAAATTTGGAAATAAATAAATAAATAAATAAACAAATAAAAAATACCAGTAATGTTTACTGAGTCGCAATAAATTTAAAATAAAAATTAAAAAAAAATCGAATCTAAATTTCTGATAGTAAAGGAATATAAGTTGCTGAAAAATAGTTGAAACGTGCTTTTCGATTGTCAGTCATGTGTATTCTAGATTGTATTACCTGCGCATTATTTTTATTCAAATTATATTTTATTTTTTCTACTTAAACTATATATTCAAAAACAATAAAACTAAATTAATTATGAAACAATTATTATCAAAACTAAAATACTGCCAAATTAACATTCTTATATATTAAAATAAATTCTACATTTTTTAAGCATGTCTATTGTAAATTTTTTAGCCATGTTTCATAGAAAACGATAAAAAAATCAGTATCATGTTAATATGGTGTTTGTGTGTCGCAATACTGTATGATTTTATGAACTGAAAAAACAAACAAACAGTAAAATTAATACATTATTTCACTAATATAAACATTATAATTATAAAGTTTTAAAGACCTCAATTTATAAAAGTCACCTCTTATCTGTGTATTTTACCCTTTAACAGGATAATACAATTGAAAGTTCTGACTATTGCTTTCAGCTATAGTCAGTATTAGGCATTGTAATGTCTTGATCTCTGTAGATCAAAGAATACTCAGAATTTTTAGACACTTCTTTATTTTACAGCCCTATATACACAAAGAACCACTCGTTCTTTTCTTGATTAAATAATTGCTATTTACATCACAACAGTCCAAGATGAAGGGTTTTACTTGAAGATCAGTTCTCCATTAAATAGTAAACACAGCACCAGTGGGAATTCAAGGGTTGGTCAGTCAGTCATCATTCAGGCTGCGCTCCAAATCTACCGGACTCGTGGGTGTACTCCAGTTTGTTTTGTTTGTTTGTTCCAATTGTTTTTTTCGTCTATGGTTCTTAATTGAATATCTCGACTATTGTGGGAAAGCTTAGAAGTGAGGTATGTAAATCTTTACGATTTGCTTAGTGAAGATTTGGGAAGCCATTTCTTGATTTTTTTTTCAGAGCGTTTCTTGTGAAGCAGTATTTAGTTAGACAATATTCACGGTCCGTTTTGGAAGACTCAAGGCATTCTCAGAGCCATTGTTTGAAAAGGATATTTTTAATGGGGTCAATTCATGTGACGCAAAAGTCACGTGTCATGTACTTATGCGCAAGGCATTTAAACATTCATCTGCAAAGCTTAAGTAGACGAGTCTGTCATTAACGTTATCAGCCACCTATGAAGCGGATTTTTTGTTTACATTTGAAGTTATAATTTTGAGTAATTTTCTTTCCTCTTATTATATGTCAAAAGATGAAATGCTGGTTTGATGCTGGATACTTTGATGTGAAATTGAAGATTGATTGAAATATAAAATGTTTTTTAGTTCCCTTTCGACAATCCTGAATTGCGTTGATAGCATTGAAATAGAAGGTTGTAAGCCTGCTTCGAAGTCGGTGATATGCTACGATCATTTTGAAGAATTTATTTATGTGCCCATTTACAAATTATAGGAAACAAACAAACCTTATTCCAGTAATTTTTATTCTATATAATATTAATTTCATTTAATAAAATGAAATAGAGGTTTCCAAATTGAACAAGAACTACACAAAATATAATGTATACGATTTTTACTTGACGGTATTGAAATAAAATGCATCATGAGGTTTTACTTTTTTATGATGAATCTTAAAAGTTTTTTTTTATCTTTTAGTAACTCATATTATTCAGTTATTACAATGTAATCATGCTTAATAACAAAAGAATAATCTGTTTATTTTCATTAGTGCTTTTTTTTGATAATTATCATTTTTGTTTTTTGTACTTAAACTTAAATTTACTGTTATAATGTCATGTTATATCATTGTGGACATCAGGGATTTTTATTTTAAGAAATACTGATATTTTCATTGAAAATCAATTTCCATATCAGCATTTATTATATATATTTTTTAATTTCAATTTCATTGCTACATGGCTGATTCACTTTTTTGCTCCCTATTTCTTTAAAATATCAATTTTGAATCATAAATTATGTAAAATCATAAGTGTGTTCTTACAACTACTGTTTATACCCTATTTAATTTCTATAGGTATATATATTTATCATGACCTTACTCATGTTTATGTTTATTAAATTTACTGCATTGATTTATTTTATGATATTCATTCAATGTAGTTTTAGCATTTTAAAATGCATTTCAGAAACATTCTGCTTTAAAAACATACTGCTCGACATTATGCTTTTATTGGTGATAAAACGCTGTTTCGTATCTAGGATATTTCTGTTGAATAAAATTGATATCATCATTGACTTTGACATTCTTGTCATGCTATGTATTCTTTCTAAAAGTAAAGAATAATGAACAATTTTTGAGTTATTTTAAATAGGTGATTGATTACATTGAAAAAACCATTTGATTATATTTTTTAAAATAATTATTCATATGTATTTTGTTCATATTTTTAGTAATGTGTAAATAAAAATTATGATGTAAATATTAATTATTTTGCTAGATTGTTTAATTTTTTGAAATTAAAATGAAACAACTGATTCATAAGTTGCATAGATTTAAAAAATGGTATCTTTTATATTGCATAATTTGAAATTATAATCATTCTTTGTTCAATATATACAAATTTTAGTTTCATGTTCTTTCCTCTGAACAAACTGAAAATTTGAAAGTCTCAATATTAATAAAATTATTTACACAAGGAAAAAATGAGCTGATTTTATTCGTAACCTTAAAAATGCTATTTTATTTAAAAGAAGCTATATTCATAAAATTCAGCATTCAATAACATTTAAATAATATATATAAAAGAACATATGTAATGTTTCAAAAATATTGACATAGCCATTTATCAAAATGTAAGCTTTGAACCAAAAAAAGACATGGGAAAGGAAAGAATAAAATGATATCAAACTAATTAACAACCGTTATTAATTAATTATGCAAAACAATAATTACATTGAAAATACCAATTAAAATTTAATATAAGAAATAAAATTACATTACTAAGAAAATTTGGAGAAAATAATTCAAAATATTAATTTCTTTTTTCAAAAAAAAAAAAAGAAAAGATTTATATAATCATTCGGTTAGCGTAATATTTAACTGCAGTGTTTATGTATCGAATCAATGTTATCGGCAAACTTCCCGACATGCGCAGAACGCTTAAAAATTGAACACAAATGGTTTGTTTGGTACATGACACTTGACTATGAATTGACCCCATTGCAAATTACAGTATAGTTGTGTTTGAAAGATATGAATTCAGGTAAACAATTGTAAAGTTTTATTTTAAATACAGGTTAGTAATGCTTCGATTGAGAATGCGTTCAAAAACTTTACAAAAAAGAAAAAAGAAAGGAAAAAAGAAAATCTTAGTTTCGTTTTTGTTTGATTTAAGAAATGGATTGATGACGGCTTGCTTCCGTTGCTTGGGAAGGCCAGCAAGATCAAATTAACATTGAAATAATTTGAAGTTGATCATTATTAATTTTTTTAATCAGATGGGTGGTATGCTCCCATCTCTAATAATAAAGTCTTTAGTTCCATGGATTGCTTTTTTAAGTTTCCAAATTTCAAATTTTTTAAGATGGACTTCTTTTTTCCAGAAAATTCAAGAGTATAGGTTCAATATTTGTAATTTAATCCGAAAAGTTATTAATAAATAACTCATTTGGGAGTGCTTTTTGGTCACAAACATACCGGCTGTTTTGTAAAATAATGTTATATTTAGAATTAGGATTTCTATAAGTTTAAAATTGATTTAAATAAAAAAAACCTTCTTAGATATTGAGATATATTAAATTTTTTTCTCGATATTATCTTTTCACCTTTTTTTCTTCTAAAGATAACGTAATCACTTTGTAAATTTCTTATGTTTTATCTAAATGTTTTGAAGGATAAAATATTATGCTTCATCTATCAAAAGTTGAATTCACCACATAGCAAGTGCTTTTATTATGAATATCAGCTGAACAAAAACATATATAAGTTTGATTGTGTATTTAACCACTTGCGGTGGAAAGACATGCATCCTAGGGCAGGATATTTTTGTCACAGGTTCGCCAAAGACATTCTACACACTTCAGCAGGTAATCGTCACAGCAGTAAAGATGATGTTCAAGAATGTTTGAGTGAAAGTATTTGCAAGAGCACAGTCTTAGTTCGAAAATCAATTCATTTTGAAAAAGAAGTATTTTCCCTGTTTTCATAAGGTATTGGATAATTTATGGGTCTTCGCTGCGATATACAGGGGATTGTCTTGGCTCACATATCTCTGAATTTAAGTGGTTAAAGAACTGTGTGGAAATAGTTGTAATAAGAATAATGTAATGATGAATAGTTAGCCACTCAACAATATTGTTATATAGAGCTGATGAGTAGGATCTTTTCCAAAGAATATTGTACTGATTAAAATCTTCAAGCATGGAAGTAGGTTGGCTCAAAGAAGAGTTTTGTTTGTTCGATATCAAAGCCTTGTGTAAACAATTTGTCAAGGGTTTGTTATAATCTTTTAATAGTTTTTTTTTAAAAAAATCTCAATCAACATAGTTGTTTGCTGCTTTAATTTTTTCCTAGTTTTCCACAATTTTTTGGTACACTTTTTGCTGGGCTTCATTCACAGACATATTTGCTTTAACCACATTGGATTAATTTGCTTTAGAAGATTGTTGAAAGAGATGTCTGGTCATAGACGTCTGATTTTTAAATGATTTCGTCATTTTTTTTCAAGCATTTGTCGTTCTGTGATATAAATTTTGATTTCTTTAGGTAAGGATCCTGGTAACTGATGCTTGGCAACGACCTTTGTATGTTACACCGTATAAGTGACATTTTTTCTTTTTTCTTTTTTGCATATTCTAGATAGATACTAGAAATCGTGGCATTATATTTATTTACTTGGTGTATATATAATTTTCTGTATTTTCTAATCTATAAATCAAATATTTATAGATTTTGGCTAGGTAGTATCTAGTATGTGTTAAGAATAAGGGAAGTCTTTCGTGCAAAATTGAATTTTAAATGTTCTTATTTCTAAAATTTCTATATCTTTGTTTGGTGTTAGTTCATCAATCAGTTCTTCAAATGGAGTTCGAATGGGATTATAAAGGATCAAGAATCTGTCAGTCACATTTTCCCAAATTATGCCGACCGATAGGAGTTTCCAGAGCTCCATCCAAATTAAAGAGTTGAAAAGGTAACGCATGGTCTGATGTTGTGATAATAAATTCATTTGCCTAGTGAATTGCCTATTTGAAGTATTATTATGCAGATTGACGTGTTATTTAATATATCCTTGAATAATAATTGCGTTTGCACGAGTGATTTTGGATGTTGCATCTCTGTTGTACAAAATTATGTTCATATTGCCTTTGGTCAATTTGAATGATAGGTTTGTTAGAGGAATTTCTGCTTCTAAAGAAGTTTTCATTAAATTTAGGATGCATTTTAATCCAATTGAATCCTGCATTATTGAGAAAACATTTTCCGAAGTTGAGTCTGAAACATTAAAAGCTAAATTATTCAGATTATCAGAGAATTGTGTTTGCATATTCGGAAAGTAACAAGAAATTATAGCAAATAATTTGACCTTCTACTTGAAAATAAGGGAAAAAGAACTGAGAAGAACATTCTTATTTTCAGGATAATAATAAAGCTTATACTTGTAGAGAGCACAGAATACACCTTCGGTTGAAAGCCTACCGTTATACGTTCGAAACTGATGCAAGGAACAACAGACCAGCTCTTACAATTTCAGTAACACTGACATAATTTCAAATTGAGAAAACTCATTTTTCTTCTTCAAGAAAATACCATTCTTACAATAAAATACTTGGAACATCATTTTTAGAATGAAAAAGGGCAGGCAGGGGGAGGGACTCCTCCTCTGCTGCTCCTTGAAAACAACAACAGTGGTGTCCAAAAAAATGCTTCCTCCTTGGTATCACAATCCATACTATGTCTTACAACTCTATACAGATTTCCAGTTCTATAATAATTATTGTTTTGGTTGATATCTTCACTTTATGAGAAGAAAACAGTCCTGTGATTTGAGCGCTGTGTTTTCTTTCTTGCCTTTTGATTTGAAAATTATTCATCTTAGAATGAAACAGTGCAGAGAAATTTTAAAGCTTTATTAACTAAATGGACAAAATGCTTCAACGCGTCTACCTTAGAAACTAACGGCTATTATATGATTCGTGTTAAATTCAAGATTTAGGAGATGATTTAAGCCAATATGAAGAATTTGATTTAACATGTCATAGCTCTCTAATGTACCATCCGTTTCGGTTGCAGCAGATCACCAGACTATAGACGAAAAACTCGTCACAAACTTGAGGTTTCATACATTTTTGATGTGCCAAATTGTCTCGTTGGAAAATTCTGTCATCTGTTATTCGTGTTTTCTACATATTTCAGTGTTTTCAAATCCCCGATTTCCTTTATATGCTCCGACGCAAAAGCGACTGTATAGTGGGGAGGGAGAAACATCTTTATTCTTGACCCTAGATTTTTTTCGAAGATATTACTACTGAAGGTAGATTAATAAGGGTTTGTTATAACTCATGCTGGTCAATTGCATCATTCCCAATTAACAACAAAAAATATTTTGTCTGATGAAGTGTGGATGCAGAGTGATGTTGAACCACATGAAGAGTCTTGTATCGAATGTTTATTAACTCAGCATTTTGGCGACATAATTAATTCCGGCCATTTCATATTCTCATGGCCACCAAGGCCACTCGATATTCCTTTCACTGAATTTCAGGATGTTGGGATACCTGAAAACTACAATACATCTAATAACTTGTAAATTGTATTTGATTTGAAAGATGTTATTCAATGTGAAATTCAATAGATTTTCTTCGTATGGTACGTCTACAGTAGTATATAGCATTTGCAACCTGTATTGTATCTCCGCATGTGAAGGAGGACTCAATGAAAATTTGTAAATCATAAAAAAATTTCTTTTTGTTATGGATTCTCTCTCTACTATTGGCTGCATTCGCTTTTCTCTTCGTATTTACTTACAGTCACTATCTTTTTCAATAAAAAGACCATCCCAAATCTATTAAAAATTTTTTTTATTGTGAGCATCGCGCTTCTTAGAAAAGGAATTAGGTTTCGTTATTTGAAAATTCTGAAATTTAGCCGCTCTAACCGTAATTGTGAAAGCTGCATTATTATATTTTACATCATTCTTCATCGCATACCGCATAATACATGCATTCAAAAATTACTTTTCCGTTTTCTTCGAATGTTATATTCTGTAAGGGGTTATCTATCCACAAAAGATTTTTTTTTCATCACTCTGCCGAGAAGAGTTGGACAATAAGTCGATCGTGATTGGTCGCCAAGGCATTTTGGGGTAATCGCCTTTACTAGGATCTAAGACAAGCATACTAAAAGAAACACGTTTATGGAACACCGACGAAAAAATTCAGAAATATTTCTGACAAGTTATTTAAAATAGGAGGCACGTTAAACAAAGAGGAAACTTCATTCTTAATTCTAGGAACGTTTTCAAGAATTTACTAGATTAGAACTAATAACATTCATGTGTTACATATTTGACAATGTTGATGTGGATGAAATAACTGAAAATATAAACTATATATTCTCTTTATCTCTTGAGGAAAACGAAGTTTTTCTTTTTCAGAATAATATAATTTTAAAAACTCTCAGTTCAGAACTTAAGAATAACTTTTAGAATCTAATGAACGAAGTAAAATATTTTAATTTGAAAAAAATTGCATAACATTTATCATTGTTCTTTGGCTCTATCAACCTATGTGAATCTGCATTTTCAACGATGAATATAATTAAGACAGCATATCGTTCCTGTCTATCAAACAACCACTCAGAATCCAGTGCAAGATTAGCAGTTAATAATTTTATACAGATATTTAAAATTGGTGGACAGTATGCAGACTACATCTTCTACTAACTACGAAAACTAATTCTGGATGAAAATGATTTATTTTCTAATGTATTTTAAATTGTTTGGTATTAAAAACATCATTTGATATTGCTATAATTAAGACTACTATTACTATGTTCGTAACTTGCTATTATTATTATGTTTGTAATAATGTAGGTAAATGCATATTCCGCATTTTTGATTAAGTTATAATAAATATTGTAGACTTTTTTTAGCTCACCACATCTACGCCCTTGGGTGGATCGAAATACCTTGGAAAAATTAGATGGAGCCCGCAGCCTGGCAAAGTCTGCTCATCTTTGCTGCAATGTTTGGAAATGTATAGTTTTTCAGCCAGTTATACTATTGTTTCTACTAACAACGCGATTCCGTAATAATTAAGTCGAGATATATAATATATTTTAGCTCTACACAATAAAAATTAGTGAATGATTATGGGCAAAATAAATCTAAACATATGATAATTACAATAAACATGGTTTAGAAAAATATTGCCTATTGATACTTTGATTTTCTTTGGCACAATAGCAAACCATGGCAAATGTAACAGCGTGGATCACTTATATTTCATTGCATGCTATCTTATATTGTATAGAGATGTGATGATCTTTATCCTCCTGCAAAATTAAGTAATCGACTTCAAAATTAAATTGGTATTACTC
Source organism: Argiope trifasciata (assembly GCA_026543055.1). Taxonomy (NCBI): domain Eukaryota; kingdom Metazoa; phylum Arthropoda; class Arachnida; order Araneae; family Araneidae; genus Argiope; species Argiope trifasciata. Next base: position 3,167,899 of record JAPMOQ010033694.1, read on the forward strand.
GTTTGATTTCTATTATGTTAGCATGAATTGTCCTCAGGAGTCATGTACAGATGTATTTATGCAGTCAATCAATTAGTTTGCAATACAAACTGGTTCAAAGTTGCTCTATAATATATTTTTTTAAATGGACTTCTAAAAATGAATAAGAAATCTAATCTAACTATTATATAGTTAAATATTTGGTAGGAAATCAAATAAAATATTTGGTAGGAAATCAAATAAAATATTTGGTAGGAAATCAAATAAAATATTTGGTAGGAAATCAAATAAAATATTTGGTAGGAAATCAAATCAAATATTTGGTAGGTAATCAAATAAAAGACTTGTTTCGACGTCACTATAAGTTAATCAAAAGAAATCTGAAAGTAGAGATGCCGTTAAATCTTCGAACTGATTTTACGAAAGGAGCCATTGTAATTTTTAGACAAGGCAATATTTTGTAAGATATATTTTTATTTTTAAATCCTGGATATTCAAATTCTAAAGCTGAGAATAAATGTAACAATTTAATGACAACTATAGTTAATACATTTTTCTATTTCAAATTACTTAATTTATTTAAACAATAAATATTTCATAACTTTGTCAGGAGTTTTATGCTCTTACTGAAACACTTGTTTTTGTTTGTGAAGAGGAAGCTATTTATAACTTTTTGACAAAACAGAGTGCCTATTCTGTACTTTTATAGGGATATTAGAAATATTTTTGTGCAATGAATAAACTGATAGGTATACTGCATTAATTTTCATCACTGAAACAACAATTTGATTTGTATATTTTAAACATGAAATAATCAGTTTTACGATGAGTTTTTTAATGAAGAATTTAGACTTATTTTTTTATTTACACATTTTTATTAGCAGCACAGAAAGAAATTGAAAGCCATTTTGAATGCTTGTTCCTTTTCTTCAATGATATAAAATAAATTATCATTGCTGTGATATGTGTCTGCCATTGGTGACGCCCGAAAAAACGATTGATGAGATTGTCGCAGCTGTTGCAGGTTCTCGTTTTTTGTTATATATCTTCAGAAGAGCTTGTGTAGCGGAGGCAGGAGGATGCTCGTGCTTTTGCTTTGATTTTGAATAGATAGTTTTAAGGATGTGGGATTAAGGATGTTTTTTAGTTATGTGTCTTTTTTAAGAAGTATAACATGCTCGAGACATTACAATTGCTATAAAAACATAAAATAAATTGATAAAATATTGATTTACAATGTCAAGAACTGAGGCCTCAAAGATGTATTTATTGGTGAAAATCAATATTTTTGATAGTATTCTTTAAATATAGTATGAAATTTATACAGAGATCTACTGTACAAGACAATTATTCATCGTTTGTAGAATTAAACGATAAAAATTTGTGTTGACTAGTTGTATTGGAATAAATTGTTATAAAATGTATTATGATTCTCTTTAATATAAAAACGTAATATTTTACTTGTTTATTCAGTAACTACTGCCAAATATTTTAGTTTCTATTTCAAGGAAATATTTGCTCATGAGATTTAACTTTCTCTGTTCTTAATCATGCCATCTATAATCACAAATTCTTTTTCCTACACTTATTTCTCATGCAGTTAATATGGAATCATTTTGTTAAAGCCTCTTTTTTAACGAATGTTGAAACAGACTGTATAGAGGCTAAGAATAATTGACACTGCTTATAAAATATTTGTTTTATAGAAAATAATAAAGGTACTCTGCAAAAAAGTGAGTGATAATCTAAAAGCCCTTGGTCGTGCTGAAGAAAGACGGGATACAAAGACTATTGGAAAATGATTCAATTTTATGAGCCTTTTCACAAGAAAAAATTGACTTGATCTTCTTGCATTAATTTTGTTCAACACTACTTTAGGCTGTAAATTATATAGAACGTGGTTTTCAAAGGACTTTATAGTATTTTAAACATACCTAAAGTCAATGTCGATACATTTTGTTGAATCAGCCGAGAGGGATTTATTCTAATATATAAATTCTCTTTTATTTTTCTACAGATTGATAGATTTGTAAATCAGTTCCTGAAGAAACATTATGTATTAAGTTATAAGTTATGTATTAAGTTATAAATTACAAATCAATAAACAAAGAATATTTTACAATGACACGATTATAAAAATTTTTTTAAGAAAGTATGACTGCAACTGACTACAAAATTTTACCAAAACTTTAGAGTAGTCAAGCTTTTAATATAAAATATATGAATGACATTAGGTGCAATAGCATTAAGTGTAAGATATATAGAATGAGTCCAAGTGTATCTCATGAATGGTTACTATTAATTTAAATGCTCTAATAGTTGAGTATTTGATATTAATACAAATATTTTTATGCTCACATGTGAGTGGACTATAACGGTACTACTTTATTATTATTATTATTTTTGTTTTGAATTGTATATTTTATAGATCGGAGCATAAATGTTGAATGAAATTTTAAAATTTAAAGTTTCTAGACGAATATTTCATTGTTTTCTTTTTGTGCAATTGTCTTTCATGAATGCATGATTTTATTATAAGATGGATACTTATTTCATGACTTTTTTTATAGCGATGACAAAAATTTAATAGCTATTTTCATCCTTTACTAAGATATGAGACATAATAAAATTCTGAATTAAAATTTAAGATGAGAAGCAGGCAGTTTTTTAGCTATAAATATCTATGATTTTATTAATTTGTATACAAACAATTTTCAGTTTTAGATTTACCATTTATAATAATTCATTAAATGTAATTTAAAATAGGGCAATGGTTGCTAATACTGAAATGTTTAGGTTATGATCCACTAATCTCTTAAAAAATAGGAGAAAAAGTTTATTTTGCGCTTGCGAACTACTTTGCTTGATGCAATATCAAATTAAGTATTTAAATCTCATTCTGTTAATAAATAACTAAGATTTTTTCCCGTAAATTCTGTCTTTTCATATCACTATTTATAAAGAATCAAAATATTTCGATTTCTTGTAAATGGGCACATATTCTAAAATCGGTATATTGAATTACTCCTCAAAAGTTTGTTTTTTATTGAAACACAGAAACAGTCTGCTTTCTTGATTTTAAAAAAAACTTGATGGGGTGGAAAACTATAATAGATTTTCATCAAGTACTGTTCTTTAAAAAAGATACATACCTTAATTATAGGAAGACAATTTAAAAACGTAAAAACGATAGCGCAACTATTTTATGTGCTGTACACCTCTATATATTTTACGTATTAATAATTTTTGTGGAAGACGATTAAAGCAACTATTGCAAAATATTTTTAATTCTGTGAGGGATTTTTTCGCTTTACCACAACAGTGTACTTACGATAAGGAATAGTATAATTTTTTTGAGTCTTAAATGGTTTGCTTTTTACAAACGTATATCCAAATTTGAGTTTAATAGTACTTAAAAACTGAGCAAATATAAGTTAAATAAGTTTTATACGAAAGCAATATTTTCTTCCTTCTTGAAGAATTTTTCATTGAACAGTTTGGTATATCCTTTTTCTAGTCATTTCATAAGAGCCAAAAATTTAAAAGAATAATATATCACTGCATATTTCTATAAAATTCTTTAAGTGACCCTTTTTATTACATATGCAATTATTAACGGATTTTTTTATATTTTTTTTAGTTTTAGCCTTTTTTTTTGTAACTTTAAAATAAAAAAAGGATATTTTATACGGATATCCCATTTAAGATTCAGTTTGTTGGTTTTAATGGCACAAAAGTCAAACAAGGTCATACTGCACCGATTGAGGGTAAAAAGTGCTCGTCTAAAGGAGATTTTGTCAGTCAATAAAATTAATTTGTGATTTGGAATTAGGTTTAATATTGTCTATTGATATCGTTTGAATATTATTGTATAGATTTTTTAATGGAAATGATTAAAATATTCATTCTTCCTGAAATATAAACAGCATTTTGAATGCAAGTTTGTTAAATAAAAAATCAAAATAAACAGTTAAATCTACATCTAATAAAATAGTGAAAAAGTTTGTTATATATTTTTTGATTGTACAGCATTGAAGTTCTCGAGTAAATTGTGAGTTTTAAAAATTATTTACTTCCAAACAATATAGAAACTAGATCCGAAAATATTAATAGCGAAAATAACGAAGAATCGAAAACAAATTTAAGTTTTGACTTCGGATTATTCAAAGTAAGTTTCAATAATAGGCGATGTTTTAAAAATATGTAAATACAAGGGATTCAAGGGATTGGAAGACAATTATCAAAGAAATTGAAATAGTTAAGTTCCATTGCATTATAGATGCTTTTTTTCATATCTCAACCGTTAGAAATTGCCTTTACTTAAATTTGAAGAGAATTTCTTTAAAAAATTATCTTGAGTGGAGCGAAAAAAATTAAAGGAAATTTTGTTTGACAAATTTGTTTTTACTAAGTTAATCGTTTCAACCGATAAGTTTAATATTATCTTATTTCTGTGTAAACGAAATAAAACAGTTAGCAATAGCTATTATGCTCATATTTGTTTTTGTTTAATGTTAGCATATTCGTTTCCTACATGTGTCACTTCTATTTAGTCAGAACTCATCCACTATTCTAGTTCTTGTTTTGGAAATTTCAAATTTGGTTGTTTAATGGTATAAAAAGTATTAAATAAACTATTATATATCAGCAATTGAAAGAAAACACAGACAAAGATATTTTTCTATAACACCTTTATTTCATTGTTACACATTTTATTTCAACATATAATTTCACAACTTCTTACAAGTGCGGTTTAATTCACAGGTACAAGATACACTTCGTTGCATGGTGTGTAACTACATCGTTGAATTTGAGATGGTGTGAGTTTGAGGTTCTGAAGAAATACGACTTTCAAAAACATCTTAATGAACTTTGATACAGACAGCAAGTAGAAGGAGACACAAAAGGACCTGTGAACATTTTGGGATCATCGAGAAATCTAGACGAGATTAGAATGCCTAAGTAATGCAAGAACCTTTTTGATATTTTAATTCTACATTAATACGAATATAGGAATCACTTTCCATGAGCACGTAGTCAAGCTCTTGCTGAAAGGAAGAGAACCAAAGGAGAAATGGCTCTTTTATTTATTTATTTTTCCAAAAATCGGGATATATATGAATATTTTTATCAAGAGAAATGAAGCACCAAGCTCAACATATGCATATGACAGCGGATTTTGATTTTCATAATATCGTTATTGTCTGTCATTGTAGACCTTCTAACTTAGGACATCCAATCTTGTAAGAATATTTCAGAATCTTTCATCACAAAATATAATTTTTTTCCAACAAGAATGAAAAGTTCTCTTAAATCGCTTATTTCAAATACATAACGAAATTTTGTAACACATTTCAAGTTTAAAGTGGCAATTTTTTTTATAAAGAAGATAGGACATAAAACAAAGCAAGATTTTTTCTTATATATAAAAACATCAAAGAAGAAACTTTTTAAGAAATTTTTTTTGATCATACATTGTTTTTAAAAAATCCAAGTCAAATACATTCTGTAAGAATGAAACCGTTTTGAAAATATAAACATATCTTAGACATACGCTATTGATGTTGCCAGATTTTGACAACATCCTGCATGTTGAACTATTGAAGATATGTATGTTGCACGAGTTAAAACAATTTATTTGTGTGAAACATTTAAACTATATGTATACCGAGTATCCTAATACCAATTCAATATTGGTGATTAGTTACAACCAGTAAAAGAAGAATAGTTAACCCTTAAGCAGCGGTATGAAAAGAAATTGTATTCTTCAAGGCATCTTAAGCTTTGGATCCCAGTCTCAAATGAGAATCGTCTCTAGCTTTAGAGTTAAGAAATTGGGTTAATACCCAATTGCGTCAGCAAGCGGAACAAAGCGCTCACGATGATTTTCCTTCATATATTCTGCACGTGATGACTGTCTATAGTTACCAACCATAGTATAATACATTTGCTGCAATATTTTCTTATTCTTAACAGCGCATTTCCCGCTCAGCTATTATCTATCACCAATCTTGAGAAATTCCGCACGATAGATGTCCATTATCAACAACCACGAAATATTTCGCACATGCTGACGATATATTATCATCAGCTATGAAATATTCAGTGGTAGACAATAATTGACAGTTGGGCTTGTAAATTATTCTGTTTAAGAATACCTGTCAATTCATAACTCAAGCTTTTGGCGGATTCTTAAATTTAGAAAGGAAACAGTAAACCATAAATCATTTCTTTAAAATTATTGATATAACTACATTTAAATAAATAAATTTTTATTAATAGTTATTTAATTTGTCTGTTTTATTTTATTTTGTAATATATGTGTAAAAATGTTTCCTTAAAAGATACGTCCTCATTTTTTTTCTCGGAATGGGGAAAGGTTTAAGAAGCCTTGATTTACTCTATTTTCGACGAAAAGACAGTATTTCTTTTGATTACAATTATTTTGATTTTTATGTTTATACATCAAACTTTTGAAATTATAATTTTAAGATTACTGAGATTTAATTGCTATTAAAATTAATCTGAAATTTAACATATAAAAATCACCGGCTGTTGAAGGGCCACTTTTCTCAATCTTACAAGAAACACAACCTCAAAAATTTCTGTTTATTTAAAGTTTATAAACAACAATATATGTTTCAAGATATTGAAATGGGATTTACGCACAGTGCGTTAGAGATTATGTGATTACATATGTTAAACACATTTATTGGATGGGGAAACACCAAAGTATTTTGTAAGCTAGAAGTGTTTATTCTTGATTTTCTTCCGTTTAAACGCATAAACTAGAATTCATTTTCCTTACATTCATTCTTATGTTATAGCTACTAACATTTTTTTTGTAATACTCCATAATAGTTTTTAATGTTTACATCAAGATTACGATTATCCTTATTCTCATTTATTCTATCTAAGTTATCTATGTCTATCGATCGCTCGTATTGGGATAAAAAGGGGACCAGATTATGATAGGCATTGTTTGAAAAGCCTTTTTTTTAAATATTAACTGTAGGTGTAAGATATTTTTTAATAACAAACTAAACATAAAAGATTTATTTATCTAAATTCCGTTTTATACTTAATGAATATGTGAGGGGATGAATGAATATGAAAAAGAATCGGTTTTAATTCATTATTTTTATTTATTTAGAAACAACATTATTTTCAAAAACCTATTTCCGCAATTGCTACGTAAAAAAATATGTATTTTCATTAAGAAAGCTATGTAATGATTGTTTTTCCTTTGAGCATATTAATGAATATTATTAGTAATGCGATTTTTTAAATGTTTCTATCCCTATACCAGTCAACCTTTACAATTTCGATTTAATGTTACGCGTTACGTGTGGGTTACAATTGATAATGTTACCTGTTAAACCTTCGTCAGCTTTAAATACTGTGATAAATATGACATTTAGTGAATGAAATACAGATACAGGGCTAGTTGTCAAAACCAAGACTAAGTGATGAAGTGCTAAATCCATTGAATTAATACGAGTAATTCTGTCATTTGAACACTTAGTACATATAGTTTCAATACATTCAGCTAACTTGTCTCAGCTTAATTTTTGAAATTGCTTTGGTCAGCAAGTATAGAAAAGAACATCTCAAAGGATAATGATATGTATAATTCATCTTTTTCATAAACATAGGTAGAAAAATAGTCTCTAATATGAGGCACAAATAAGAGACATAAAAAATATTTCAGTAGCAGAATTTCAGAAAAATTTTCTAGCCGAAGATAAGCATTATAGAAAATATTATCAGAAAAGAATTTAGAAAATGTGCTTCTCTAAGATGAGACAGGATAAAAATGTTCCAATATTGGCATCTTATTCCAAAATTCAAATACAAATAGAATTAAATATACATGAATAAGAATATTCTTTTTTTAAAAAATGTTAGTTGTATTTATCTTATCCAAGCATAATTTGACTATAAAAAGTTTGAAACATCTTCTCTCATATATTTAATTTTAAAATTTGTCCAAAAGCACGTAATTTAGTGATAGGTCCTTAGAACAAGTGAATAAGAAGTGAATACAGACTTTATCTTTCCTTTTTACTTTAGTTTTCGATTTAATACATTAAGTTTGGAATTATTTCAATGTTCTTTTTTTCAATTTCAATGAATTTTTTTTAGCATTGTTGGAATTCCTGTGATATACCAGTTATTTTAATATTAGTAATATTTTATTTTTTTAGTACAATTTTAGAGCAAACTCAACGATTGTCTTACACGCCGGAAGAAGTTATTTGCACTGTGGCAATCCTCTAGAAGTTCTTAAGTAGTTTCGGCATACATGTAAGTATTTTCTTTTATGATAATGTGGCACAGAATACTACGAAAATCAAAGAAATATGAGTGTAAACCAGCATTTACAACACGATTTTATCTCAACAGACTAATATGTCAGAAACATCAATGATTTTTTTCCCATGCGTTTAGTTTCATGAGGGAGACTTCTGAACAGAGACAGCTATCAGAGAATCAAAAACTAGGGAAAGGACAAGGCGGAGGGAGGTGATTGAACTAAGCCTGGGAGGAAAAAAGAAAAAACCTTTTCAGCAAATAAAGGATTTTAAAGAAACAGGAATAAAACAATCGTGTTTTATTTAAAGCATCGCATTGGTAATTTGATTGCTTTGCATTATCATATTTTTTTTTCTCTTTCATTTTTGAAGCTAATATTAGCTTTCTTTATGGTTTATATTTCATACAGATATTACCGACTTTTTTTGGGGGGGGGATGGAGCAATTAGCAGCTCCACTTTTTAAGCAGTTTCACTGAGACAAATGTAGTTTAGAAATGAATTCAGAAAAGTTATAATTTAAACTTTTAATTGACATATTCCCTTTGGGAAAAAGGCCCGGTACTAATCTATTTTTAATTGTTTCATTTTACCAGTCTTAAAATCTATCATTTTAAGGGGCAAAATTCAATCCATATAAAAAATGAAGAGGAGAGAGATAAAAGATTAATTCAATAAAAGCAACGAAAATTTCATATTTTTAGACCAAAAAAAAAATCTCAAATATTTCCTTGTTTATTTAAAACGCTCATCCATCTACCAATATAAAAAAATGAAAATGTTTGATCAGATTTTCCAAAAAAAATTGTTATTCTTATTTGATTTTTAATGTTTACGACTCGATATTTGTTCATTAATCCTTTTGGGTTCAGGGGATATCAATAAAATTAATTATTGAAGAGAAAAACGATTAAAATCCGAATTTTATTAAGTTTCCTTTAATTCCCGATGGATCATTATTTACTATGCAATTCAAATGTATTTTTTTTCATATGCGTTCCTTTTATATTTCTTGAACTACAATTTTATATTTTGATGCTTGAGCTTGAAAGGTATCTAGATCTTAATTACAACTACTAATGTAAACAATTTAAAAAGTACTTCCAATCACTAGTCGTTATCGCAATATTACATTCTGAAATGTTAAGTAATTAGATACTGATTAAGCTAGCAATTGAAGACCATATTCTTTTAGAAATACGACTTATAAACAACACGGTTAAAAATCAAGAGTGTTTTCTTGAAATATGTGTTTAATCTAAAAACAATATTAAGAAAAAAAATGAAATCAGTTTATAAAAATAAATTTATGAAAATAGTGTGAACTTCATTGGCACATATTTCTATTATATAAAAAAGTTAAATAATATTTACTAGGTTATTTAACTTCCAAAAGATTTATATTTTTCAATTTTGGGGAAACGTAAATAAATTGACTTATGTTGATAGAAATAAGGGGTTTATTATGTCTCTCAGATAGCACTATTTTTTAAAATTTAACAATCTAAAAGCTATACTATATTTAACTTAAAAATTTTGGATCAGTAATTTAAATTTAACAATCTTAAGAAACAAATACTTTCATTTCTTACTTCTTTTAAAACTTCATTTTGATTTAAAACTTTCACTGACAAAAAAAAATTATCCAAATACCACTGAAATATTAGACGCCGAACATAGGCAGTATAATGATTAAAATATGGTATATCTATATTAAAAAGATTCTTGTAAATATCTGAACTGAAAAGCCATTGAAAAAAATTGTGTGGATAAAACAATTTCAAGAATTATGAGCAAAAATAATTTTTAATTAAATAAAAGAATGCAACACAAATCATACTGTTATTATTTTAATGAATTTGCGAATGTAACTTTACTTTAGGCGTAAGCCATTGTTTGATCGCATGGGTGAAATCTAAAAGCAAAAAGAAAATCTCTCCCATAAAAATGCATCATTAATCCTACTATTCCTTGTTACTCTTTTCTATACGAGAAAGCAGCTTTAGTTTAATACGTTGACTGCCGCATGACTCACATGTGATTCACACCTACTGTATAATTGCACCAAACCTTCTAATTAGATGCTCCCTTTTCAACTATAGTTAAGATATAGTAAAGAAGCGGTCATCTAATTAGATAGATGATCCAATTATCAATCGAGAGTCTTGGCAGTAAACATTTTAAACATATTCCATCTGAATGTCATAGTCACCCACATGATTACTAATCGCATGTTAAAAAGCCTCAATTTCGTAGACTTACATATTTCACATAATATACTTAATTCTACATCCTTTAATGTATTTAGACAATAAACTTTTTAAATATGACTACTTAACCAGAGAATTTCAGCAAAGTATGAGAAAAATCGTGTAAACACATGAAACAGAAATGAGCGTATATGATTATTTTGTGTAAGGCAATACAAAGTTAATGGCGTTTTTCGCCTTTCTTAACTCTCCATTGACCTTTGCACTTTTTCATTGGATGAACTCTGAGCCAAATACATAAAAAATATGCCGCTCCCTGAAAGCTGAATACATTGAGACTACACAAGTAAATATCCGGAAAGAAAAGTCGGCACTTTATTCGTTGCATCCATCACTGAATTACGCATTTATTTTCTATAGTTTGTCTGAGCTCTCCAAGCTGTATTTCGATGTTGTTTCTCCAGCCTGTAAAGAAAAGAGCAAAAGCACATTCATAGGTAAGTCGATACAGTTAAAGAATTCAATACCATGGAAAATGAAAACCTTATGTGCAAGAATTGATTCCGATATTTTTCTTTTGTCTTCTTCTACAATATCTGCTAATTTAAATTCTGATATCTTCTTTCGTTACAATAGAAAATACTTCAGTTTAGCAAAGATGTCTTGTCTTTTGGGAAAAGAAGGATTGCATTCCAAGATTATGATAATAGTCTGAGCATTTTAATCTTTTGTACCTTCTACTGTCGAAATTATTTCAGAACCGATGCTTTTGTATTTGAGACAGTAATTTCTAGTTTGATAGATCGTTTGCTTTTAAAAATCACTTCTTTAGAAAGAATATTGAGAGACACGTTACCTTGGAAAAAGAATTTCATTTTGAGATTAAGTAGTTTTAGGTTTCTTTAAAAAATTGCAAGAGAGTTCGAATACAGAAAAGGATTTATATACTTTTGGAAGTGATTTATTTTTCAGTTAATTTTATATATACATTTTATAAACTTTGTATCTATACTCTTTTGTAATTTTAGGAGCATATATCGAAATATTAGCAAAATAAATAGTTTTGCCTTTCATGCAATAGTTCCTAGTTTAATAAAGCATCTATTTTTGAAAATTCCTTTAGTAGAAAGGATATCGAGTTATCTGTAGTTTTTCCCACAAAAAGGATTACATTCCAAGATAATGGTAATATTTGAAATTTTTTCAATTGATTCGCTTAGAACTTCGGTAAAAGGAATGAATTTTGTGAATTTTAGTCTTTATATTCTGCTTATTTTAATTTGTTTTGTTGGCTCATCCAATTTTGAGTTCAATTTTTGCCACACTTTATATTCTTAAAATTCTACAAAAAAAGCTAATGTTCTAAATTTAATCTAATTCAAGAATATAATAAAAATATAATGATATGTATAAGATAAAAATGATCTTAGTAGTAGTGAAATGTTTTCAGGAAGTCTGAAGTTACTTAATGGTCAAATTTTAAAACTGTTTTTATGTGTTCTATATAGATGCAAAGATTTTATTGTTTAGACCAAAAAGCAACCATATAAAATACTTTTCGTAAGGCAGACAAACTACTTATTATTATTCCTAATGTCACTTGATGAAATATCGCGATTACTTTTGAATAGTATATTTGAATTATTGGTAATAATTTTAAAGTGTCCTTTTGAGAATAGATATTGCTTCATTTTATTTTCTATTAACCTTTCTATAAAAAAAAAGTGAGAATTTTTTTAAAGAAAAATAAAAAAATTCAATGAAATGATAAATTTTTTTTTAAACTTCTTTAACTGCACTCTTCATAGATAAAATACTTTAATTATTTAGTGCAAGAAACTGCGAATAGTGTATATAGGATATTTTTTGAAAGGTAGAAATGTTACATTTTCACTTATTATAAATCGTGACGATACTTGATGAACTGTTACAAATAAATGTGAACAGTGTTTAAGTATTTCTTGAAATAGTCATATTTTGATAGCTTTTTCAATTTTCTAGTGATTGTTGCTTTACTTCTTTCTGTTAAACAGATAGTGGGTGAAATGTTTTCAGGAATTCAAAAAAAATGTAATGATATAATGAAAATTTTTCAGATTTCTATAAATTCCTCTGTTTATTTATGAAAAAATCGTTATTACATAAAATATCTTCTTTTTGAAAAGTTTCATTAATGTTTATAAAAAATAATAATGGCATTTAGATGAAAGGGCACGAATGATTAATGATTCTGAAGCTTAATATCAACCGGTATTTTTACAAAAGTGGATTTTGCAGACCCATTTTGTTGAAGATACTTCCAAAACATTTACTAGCAGTGAAACACATTTTTGGCATCTCAATTTATAGCAAAAAATTGTAGATTTATGATAAAAAAATATAACATTTAAATATGGTAAAAGAGGGGCTTTGAGTCGTCCTAAATTTTTATTATAGGAAAAACAGCAATCGGATGTAGTATCTCTAAAATAATATGCCCAATTTCAGTCAGAAGAGAATCTCGAAAGTAAAATAGTAGGCAGTAGACAATCACATTGGCAATTAATTTTGGAAGAGAATTTGGGTTATGCAATTGGAAATCATTTCCAAAATGTACAATTTGAGATGTAGACTATTGCAGGGGAAATTTTTATTAACAAATTTAATTAGTTATTATATATATTTTTTGTGTTACCACATGAGTTGATTAAATTTTTATCAGAAAACTATATACAGATATAATTTTTAAAACATAATCCAAAATCTGTTATGGTGTTGTAAAGTAGTATGTTGTGTAAAATACTGAAGTAGTTTCGATTTTCCACAACAAACTACACTCAATTGGGTATAGTTTATAGTAGAGGATCCGAAATTCATATAATAATATAAGAAGTCTGCTGTGTTGAATATTGGAGTAGGTTAAATTTCCATAAGAAATTACACGTGATTAGACATAGTTTAAAATAAAGTATGCAAAATCCATTAAATGATGGTTGACTTCAGCTTAAATAACTATATTTAATTTTTAATTGTTTTTTTTAATAAAGTATTTTGCCTAAATTTAATTTATTTCTATTTTTGGAATTTAAAAAAAATCTGCACTCTAAAGAAGTTAATATATTATTTTTCAGTTTTGTTAGCGTAGAATAAACTAGATTTCATGAAAATAAGTACAAGTTACTATTAATTATTTAAGTCGATTTATGCATTATTATTTAAATTTGTTTTATCAATTGAATCATTGTTTATTTTAAGAAAAATACTCTATCAAAATATAAAGTTAGCATTACGCAACAGTTACTAAATTTGTAACAGCTTCCGGAATTTTAAAAATTTCTATATCCAAAAAAAAAACAAAAAAACAATTACTATATTTTCTATTTCGCCAGAATAGGAACTGATAGGTTTCGTTATAAAAAGCATAATAAATCACAGATAATTATAATCTGTGTGTGTATTGGAAATATGACTTATCGGTTAAATCAGTGATAGCAGAAACACAGAATTTAGATTCTTTTACAACTGAATTTAAATACTGTGAAAATCTCAGCCTTATACGGTTGTATATTTTTTCATTTAAGAAATAATCTAAATTAATATAGCAAAATATCTAGATCTCAGCTATGTCCAGATTTCAAGCCTGTAAGATGTCTGCAACACATAAACAGAATTTTTAGAGTTTAGTCATTTGTTTTAAAAAATAAAATAGATAAAACAGTATTGAAAAGATTCTTTAAAAATTTTATTATTATCTGAAAAGTTTTTTGAAAATTTCACCCATTTAAACGGAACATGCTTTTTGTTTTTAAAATAAAAAGTTAGAATTTAAAAAAAGATTTAATTAGAATTTCAATACATTAAATAATTTAAATTTTATGATTAATGAACTAAAAAATCGAAACATGACAAGAAAAAAATCTTGTCTAGACTGACAAGTAACAAACTAGGGTCTCCAAACTCCTGTCTAGACTGTTGACAAAGAAAGAGGGGAATATGTTTAAAATGAAATTTATGTGCATTTCGATTTAAAAAAATTACCAACATAATGTAATTTAATCCAACTTACTGAAAACTATAGCGTCTTGATAGAGTTTTCGAAGAACGAAAGAAATTTTAGCTGGGTTGAATTACTCTCCCAGCCTTTCACATAAACTTCTACAATATTTCGTATTTTATGTTTAGCTTCTTCATATAGTGAAAGATCTGGATCTAGATTCCGAAATGTGATTCCACTAAACAATGGAAGTGTAAGTGAATAACTCATCGCCATAACTAAACTCATAGATCAGCTGAGTTTATTTTATTTCTATTAACATTCCGTTTTAAAGTAACATTTGCATTATCTTGGAATGGACCTATTAATTTTGGGCCGCAGTCATATGATAACCATAATCCGATGTGCCTCTAGCTAGAAATCCATTTTTCTAGCTTCCGCACTATACCATCGGCAGACCATTGGAACTGGATTTATAATACACCAGACAAACTTAAAACCACGATTCTTCGCTGGAATAAGGTCTCAAGCTTGAAACTCTTCAGCTCTAAATCAGAGAGCTTGCCATTAGGCTATTACACTTCTTGGTTCTAGGTCATTGTAAAAGTTTGTTCCCAAATAATGAGAGAACAGTAAAAGATGAAATGGGAAATTCTTGAACACTCAACATATTCTTTCTATCTTTCCCTATCTGATGATCATTTGTTTCGGTCTTAGGAGAATAGATTAAGTATCAAAAATTTTAAATCCAAAGATATAGAAAAACAACTCATGATCTTTTTTTAAGGGAAAATCAAAATCATTTTTCAAAAAGGGAATTGGTAAACTTGTACAGAGACGGAAATCTGCCCAACAAAATAATGGAGATTATATTCTTGATTAATACAATGGCCTAAATTTCGTTTGCTTAAAGGTTATCAACAGATCCAGAACGAACTTTTGAAATGATTAATTAATCTGATGATGAATTAATGATAATAATTGAAATGATCAATTAATCTGGTGAATCCAGCAGGGCCAAAGGCTCTCCATCCTGACGTTATGTGGAAGTTTGGTATGAGTTAGCTTATTTGTCGCCAACGTTATCTGATCATAGTTATCCAGTGTTATATCTATCATATCTGGTGTTACTTCAAAATGATACATTGAAATTAATAAATTAGGCAAAGCTTATTTCAAGATGAGAATCATGAACGTTTGAATCTCTTCGCTTTCATCAATTGAATTTAAAAGTCTTGACAGATCTACAATTACACCGTAAAGACTATTCATCAAATTTCATTTCTAACATGAATCTTTGTGTTCATTTGGTCACAACCAGAAGAGATTGATAGACAGCCCACCCGTTAATTTTGGAACAAATTATAATAAAAAATAGATAATTCTGGTAATAAAACCTTATGCCAAATTTTTTCCATCTAATTATCTACCGTTTTCATATGCGAGGTCAAAGAGATAGAATAACAGTTTAATTATGAGTTCAGCATGATGATCAACGCAAACCTTACCCAACCCAAATTTGAAAAAAATTCGCAGTTAGGAAGAGAAGGCTTCATACCAAATCAATTCAGATTCTTATTCTTCTAATTTTTCCTGATTTTGGGTATTGCTCACAGACAGATAGATTGACGTAAATCGAAATATTATTTTTTCTAAATCAGGGAGATTTAAAACATGGAGATTTATCGTAATTTCGTGATTACTTTTTTTGCGATTAAATAACTTTTCTTTTGAAAATTATAATATAGGAAGTTAAAAAGCAAGCTAATCAAAATAAAAAGAAATTAAGGATTCTGGACAAATATGATGGAAAAAAATACCTCAGCATGAAATCTTCTAGCATAATAAAAAGCAGCAAAAAGGTCGAACTCTAAGCATCTCATCTCTGTCATTAAAAATACTAGTAATATTAGAACCCTCCCCCCCCATAAGAATATAAGCACAGTTTCGAAAGACGCAGTTAACAGAAAAAAAAAGACACAATTAATCTTGAAATCTGCCATATTTTCTTTTATATTTACAATACATTTATAAAAATACGAAATACTTCATTATGATATAGATCCTCAGTATCCACACCATTATAAAACGGAGAGAAAAAAAATTAAATCTGTATGTAAGCACTCGAAGCTTAATTATAATTTGAAAAAAATCACACAATTGTTTTTTCTGACGGGAGTGAATGTTTTTCGTATTCTATGAACAGAAAGCGTCCTTTTTTTGTCAGCAGTTTCAAAATTTTAATCAATTGGCATATAAAGATAAAACAAAGCTCACTTAGAAAAATTCTAGCGTACGAATTAATTTCATTACAACATGCTATTTATAGTGCCTTCAGAGGATATTTATTAGCCGCTAATGTATTACTGGTTGGTGTCGGAAAATCTCATTAGATTCGCCAGATAAAAGAAGGAATGTTGAGTCTCCTGATCAGAAAATTCCATCAAGCTATCTTAAAGCAAAACCGGAAAGATCTTTGGGTGTTTTATTAAATTTTCTCTGTCTGCGAAGGGGATTATCGGGGATAGGAATCTCCAGAAAAGAAAACAAGTCTCCTCCCCACTCGATTTTTTTAATCTTTTGCAGAGAACTAGGTTGATCTCCGACCAGCCTCTTTTGGATATTGCAAAAAGTTGTTTAAAAGTTCTATCAGTCTTTAGTTTCATACCGGGGTTAAACTTTTTTAACAAAGCTGGATCAACCTTTGTTTGTTTAAAGTTTTGCATGAATTTCTTTCGGAAACTAATAGGATACATAAAAGTGAAGCCGTAGAATGTACAAATCATTTTCGTTATCTTTAATATAGTTTCAATAAGAGTTTCTAAGCTTCTGCATTTTGGATCAAAACTCTGAAAGAAAAATATTGTTGAAAAATATATTAAGCTATTTTATTTAGCTTAAAAGTATGATGGTTAACCCCTGTGACGTTTCAACCATCTTCATCAAGTTTAAAATTGTGGTGGCTAACCTAATGTGATGGTTTAATAGCCCTTGTCAAATTTAAAATTATGGTGGCTAACCCTAAGTAAATCTTTATAAAAACTTTATAAAATTTTAAATTGTAACGATTAACGTCATGTAATGCTTTAATTGCCTTTGCTATGTTTAAAATTGCTGCGGCTAATCTCATGTAAGGCCTTTAGCAACTTTGCCTAATTTAAGATTTAGGTGTTTAATTTCATTTTGTCTACTACATTTAGATCATACATCAAGGATTTGTGAGGATGAGCGGTACGGCAGCGGATAAGAGACATACAGACAAACATTCATTTTTATTCATATAGATTAATGTCTTTTATTTTGACCTGTGTCTTGATTTTACATATTTTTACCGACCTTATTATTAAACCTATTCCTGCAGTGCAGATGTATTTAATGAAGGAAAATCCTCGAATGTAAATCGCAGCCTGTGATAGAACAGCAAAAAAGGAAAATTATTCTTCATACCAGTCTTTTGTTTCATATGTTTTTTGGTTTCCTTCCAAATCTCTCATGGAGGGGAGGAAAAGACAATCGACTACGTGTTTGAGAGGTCTCCAGACTCCGAGTGCAATTTCTTTAGAGATACAGACATTATAATAAATCTGGCAACTGGTTCCATCGTTTATGACGGACTGTGCCTCTTTGTCGAGGGGGGAGGGATCTATGCATGAGCTGCTCGAAATGGAAACTATTTTGCGCAAATTTCTATTCCAATGATAATATCAGCAGTGTTCCGTCACTCAAGTCCACTGAACGCTTTACTCCAGAACATATTGATACGATTTCCCTCTTGAAAATCCAGCAAATAATAATTGTTGCTTTTTACTTTTCTTCTTTTCAAAGAAATCTGTGGATGATTTCATACATCAGTATATTATTATCATCTATGTAAATAAAAATGAATGTTTGTCTGTATGTCTCTTATACGGTGCCGTACCGCTCACCCAATTGCGATGAAACTTTGAAGAGTTATTTCCTACACTTACGAGGTGGTTATAGGTGAAGTAATATTATGTAATCTATATAAATAAAAATGAATGTTTGTCTACATGTCTTGTACGTTCTGCCGTACCGCTCACCCGATTGCGATGAAACTTTGAATACTTATATTACTTGCACTTATTGGTTTCTGTTAATAATGGAAAAAAAAGAAAAAAAAAAAAATGCTAACCATACAGTTTTGAATAATTAAATTAAAAAGTAGAATTAATATTATTTACGATTCTCCTTAATATATCACTCAATTTTAAGGAATGTATTCATTTCCCTTACGTAAACAAATATTATTTTTTCTATCGTTCCTAATTAAACAAGACAGTTATTTTAAATTTTAAACGACATTTCCAAAATTATTTCTTCTGCATCAGTAACACGCCGGGTACAAGCTAGTTATGTATATTTCATGGGATTTTTTTTCGATCTATAGAAATTTTATTCGATATGCAGAAGCAGTTTTTCTACTGAAAATCTAGAATTCCCGATAATAGCTCGATATATAGAAATGCGGTATGTAGAAATTTGGTTTAGCCGTAAGTTTATGCAGTGAACTATAAAAAACGAAACCGGATAGTTATTTTGTTCATTGATTTTTCAAAGAAACTTTACTTTAGTGGTGTGAACATAAAAGCGCAAAAATTCTTCAAATATAAGAATAAAAATACTAAGCAATAAATGTCAGATAAAAAAAAATCTAATATGATTTAAAAGTAAACAAATAAAACACAAAACAACATAGAGAAATGAGCAGACACTTATAAGGTAATAAAGAAAAGTGATTGAGAGCAGAGAAAAATAAGATATATTGCAGAAGTTAGAATAAAAGCGAACAGGTTAAGAGGATCATAAAAGAGAGAAAATAAATAGAAGAAATGAATGGAAATAATGAAGATAGAGGAAAAAAATGCCAAATTAAGAAATAAAATATGTGAAAGCAAACTAAGACATGAAGGAAGAAAGAAAAAGGATGAAAGGTGGGGGGACAAAAATCTCACTCATCATACTGATAAGAATGTCACAGAGAAGAGAATTAAACTGTCAAGTTCCTCGATATTAAAATCCTAGTTTGGATGGGTTAGATCTTTTATCATGTGTCCCTTTAGACTCATTTCTGCACGAGTAAAGGCAAAATAAGACTATGAAAATAATTTTTTTTGGCATGATTACATGAAACATTTTTATTTTCATAAAATAAACTATATTAGTGATTGACTAATTAGAAAGTTATTAAATTGAATTTTTGTTTTGTCCTTTGAATTTCTTATCGGCATTATATTAATATAACATTTAAAATTATAATTTACTTTGCTTAATTCGAGGACTTAAATTAATAACTGTTTTCTTTTATACTGAGCCTGATTACTAAATAGATAAAGCAATTAATTGTCTAGGAGCACATATCTTTAAGGGGACCTAGTTCCTGAGATTGTTGGGGTATTTTTAGGGCAATTTAATTTTGTAACGTTATTTAATTATAAGCATGTGCACTCGAACTCATTCAGTAAGTGTCATTTACATTTTGGAACATTTTATGCTATGTTCTAATTAATATGTTTTAAGATAAATGCTATATTTTTAACTTTATTTCATAATTTCAAAAATAATGTAATTATAATTATTAAAAATTTGATTTTAAGATTAAACATTATTAAAGTTAAATTTTAAAAACTTAGTGCTTTTTTAATATTTTGTAAAATTACTTTTAAAGTTAATAAAAATAAAATTTATTAAAATTAAAATTATTTTAAAATTGAAATTTTGCATTTTTGTATACGCAATATGTTAAAACAACTTGTCTTGAAAGTGATCCTCAACTGAACATTTTTTAAATTTCAGTTTGTCAAAATTTGCTATTTAAATTTTTTTTACAGAAAGGAAATTTAAATCAATAAAAGTAATATTAATTTGTTTATTGATGGTTGAGATAGTTAAGGGATAAGAGGTCCCCTCGAAGTCCAGGTATGATTTTGATTGTATATTTTCTTATCTTGAGTCTTCAGTTATTACATGTGAATAATACTTTACAGATATGTTCGATATTCTGTTAAAAAAGAAATAAGAAATTTCTCACTCTTTTAAAAAATCCAAGAAGCCTTAGATGAGAATTATTTTGAAAAGTTATAATACAATTCTCGCAAAGTACAGTATATTATTTATCCATTAAAACTAATTACTTATGCATAGAAGTTATTCATTTTAAAATTATTTAACTTTTCGTAATTATAAATATTATAACTTTTTATTATAATCTGTATTATTTATTATAACTGTTAAGCATTAAAACTAAATTTTTAATCTCATTTTCAGCTTAAAAATTTTGATTTTCTTATTGTTTATTTTTTTATACTAAATTTTCCATAATTCAATTTTTTAGATAAATCTAATTTTTATTTTGGTGTTGTCGAATTCGAATCTCACGTCCCACTATTTTTTCATGATGAACTTTGATAACACTGCATATGCGGAAACAATATATTTCGATTCAGAATTTGTTTCTGATAATAAAATGCAATGGGAAGACCACTAGTGAAAGCATTTTTAAATTGCAGAGGAGACAAAGATCTTAAAAAATAATTTTATTTTATTATTATATGCACAAGAATATGTAAAAAAAAATCATTTTTTTGTCAATAAAAACTTTAGGACATCATATTTATATTGCTTAATAGCTAAAATCCTGTATGGAATTGATGTTTTTACTATGTTCACCATAAAGTTCCCTTTCATTTAGATTGAAGGGGGGGGCAGCAATTTAAAAATTATTAAATATTTAAGAAGTAGACCCTAAAGTTATGTAGTGTAAATTCAAAAATTAATATATTTATAGAATTTAGCGCACAAAAAGTTTTTTTTTTAAAGTAAGGAAATTGAATTTTTCTTACTATCAAACTATTCTTTAAATTTCGTTTGGATCACTTTTTCTTTTTATATTGAGGAATGTGAGAATTTTAAAATTACTATCCGAAAGTTGTGCAATATGTTCTTAAAAAGCAGCCAGTTAGTACTATCTAGCAAGTAGGAAAAATTTTTCCTAAAGGACTTGTATTTTCCCGTAGCGTAAGAACAATTTTCCTTTTAAACTTCACTTGGCCCCTTGGACATTTCATATAAAAATTATGGAAAACGTTTTTGAGAGAAGTATACAAATTAATATACAGTAAGAGTAAAGATATACTTCTTTATATCAAAACATCAGGTATTACTGATTAGTATTTTTTGCTTTGACGTTTGATATAGTAAATATCTAAGCCATGCAAGCGATAACAATTTCAAACATAAATACTTTTCTCTACAGTATGAATTCACTCTCACAACGCATATTATACTAAGAAGACGTGAAATTTTTTTGACATATTTAAAAATCAAAATTAAGGTTCAATAATTTGCATAGAAGAGAGTAGTTTACATTAAATTTCTCTCCATGATGAAATTATTTTCTTGCCAATAAAACATTTAGTTTTCCTTTTCCCCCTGAGATGGCGCCGTTTTTCAACTCTCTAAAGCCCAAAGGATTGGAATTGTACGTTTGGTTCACACGGCTCTTGAGAATTTCTAATTAATTTTGTGCTCCAAAAAAAATCAGTTCCTTTCGAAAAACAATTGTTGCTTATTTTATTACTTTGAAACCAAATACATTACTACAGTTCATTGGAAGTTGCATACAAAATATTAAAAAAATCGCAGTAATTAATCCATTGTAATGGATTGTACAAGATAAATGTTGAAACGAAATAAATGCTTTATTCTGTAACTCCTTGTCGAGAATTTGTATACTTTTTTTCAAAGAATAGCAAAAATCTATGGCCTCAGGTAAGAAACTAATTTATTATTATTTTTCAGTCTGAAATTTCTTTTTTATGTCAGGTGAATTTTAGAACAAATCTCACTCTGATATAAAATACTTGAGTTTACTTGAGTTGATTAAGAGTATCAAGAAATTCTGAACCGTTCTGTATTGCAAGCTTTCTGTTCCAAACAAGAATAGCCCTTCTTTCTAAAACGCATTTTCATGTTTTATACTATCAAACAAATGTAAACATAGAAGTAGAGATTTATTGAAATCTCTACTTCTATGATTTTCCTTTATTGAAATGTTCTTGTAAAAATTTAAATATAGGGAAGGAGCACTGATACAGTAAAGGAAGTAAAAAGGAAGAAGAAAGGAAAATAAAAAGTGAACCATAATAAAATATTCCATCGTTGTACAATAACCCTACTCTATTCAAGAGGTATAATGAAAGCATTAAGTTTTGCAGTCACAGCATTAAACATTTTTCGCTCTGTATGTTTAGAAGTATATAACCACGAGCGAAAAAAGCACGATATTAATTCCTTTCCATGATGTTTCAGTTTTGCATGGCGTGCAGAATCATATATTTTATAAATATAGGATGGTCATAAAATAATAATTTTTTAAATCTGCAGGTGTATGTCATCAAAGCTAACAAAAAAAAATGTAGTCGTTTTTTTTTAGTTTTTTTTTAAAGATTTATTTTCTGTGGTTTCCTTGATATTCTTCTCTTCCATTATGTGCCCTTCCAACTGGTTAGATAACTTAGTGTTATAGGCATCGGGGACACAGAATGGCGTTATATTATGATCCACAGTCTTAAACAATTCTGGAATTTGAAAGAATTATAATATCAGATATTAATAACATACATTAAAACATGAGTTTGTTTTCTGGCCCAGATTAAGATTTATTTTTCGTAGTTGATACAATAAAATACTTATTCGATTTTATTTAAAATTACAAAGAAAAATCAGATTATTATGAAGATGAGCGATCAGACTAGAGCATTTGTATGTATACCAATTCTTTGGAAAAGGTAATTGAAAAATGAAGTGTTAACGTACTTTCTGACATATAATTGAAATAAATCAAATTTAGGCAAACTTTAACATATCAAAATTACGTGGAAAACATTTTAAACCTTAGAATCGAATGTAGCAATAGGTTTGAGGATTTCAAATCCTTGGAAAAGTTTTCTTTATTATTTTGATTTTTTTCCAAGTATATAATATCTAACGATATACAGATTTAAGTAATCCAGATTTATCGTTGTTGCTGATTCGAAAGGAAAATTTCAGTGAAACTAGGATGCCGGAATTTTACAAATATTTTTCAGCCAGTCATGAAAACATTTGCTAACGGATATACGAAATTAAATCCTTGCTTAGAAGTACACGAAGAAACAAGCTATTATTTTCACTTTTGAGATGAAACCAATCTTCCCTCATATCAAGGATTACTGGCATTCCCTTTTGTCAGTTGAGAAAAGAGACACTGTGAATAAGACATTTCCTAAGTAGGGAAGATGATGGCAGGAAGAGATGCCGTTTTAGAAAAAAATGTTCACTTTATTTTTGTCTGCGATCGTTTTACTTTCTAATATATGAAGTATATAAAGGGAAGGTAATGTAATTGTGAAGATTTTAAATTCGAGATTTTCAAGAATCTTTAACTTTTAGATCCAAGGGAGTTAGAAAAAATTACCTTTTTGTAATAATATTTGCCTGTGAACATGATAACTCAAAAAGGATTTGAGCTGCATAGATGAAATCTAATTTGTGGTCTTCATATAAAATTAGTAGATTTTTACAAAATTATGAACGAAATCCACTTACAGGAAGATTATATGTATATCGGTCCGAATTACAAGTAAACACGACAACTTCAAATAGTAAAGAACTAAATAAATAAAATTTTGTATTTAGTTTTAGTTTTTTAAGTGTAGTTCCGTATAGAATATGAAAAATCCGTCAATCAGTTGGTCGTATAAAGCAGGAATTTAGATAAATGGTATTAAATATATGATTTTGATTCCAAAATTCCAGTTATGTAATAAATTTTGATTTCTGTCGGTCAAATAAAAGTAAAAAAAAAACATAAGTTTTTTTACTATTCTATATTGCTCAAAATACTTATACGTTGAACTCTGACAACAAAAATCTGAACACTTGTAGCTTTCATATCCTTGCTCAAAACGCGATTTTTATACGAGAGGCTAACAACTCTAGTAAGGAGTATGCAAGAAAACTTCGGGATGACTGTTATCACCGGTTTATATTATATTTTATTAAAATAAATAATTATAACTGCTCTTTTTAAATTTATATATACTGTATTTTATTAAAATAATTACATAGTATTATTAAAATGAAATAAAAATTTCTATAAAAACAATTTTTAAAATTTTTTTCAGTTTATGTAAACTTAGACTTTGCTATGATCAGAGTTTAACGTCCTAGTTTTATCTAAAAACTTAATAGTTTATTTTGAAATTTTGCTGTAAAATATTTTATTCAAAGTGTAACATATTGATTACAGTTGATTCAGAATTAACTTTTTTAATCAAAATTTTATCAAAATGTACTTTTTTATTGAAATTTCATTGTGTTATCAAATCAGTAAATCAGTAAATTTTTGATTAAAAAAATTCCGAACAGAAAATTAAAAAAATATTCAACCCTTTAAAAGTTAATGAGGCAAATTTCAAAACAAATGAAGAATAATAAATAACTGAATAATAATGAAAGAGTTGAATCAATCGATTCATGTAACTTTTGAAACGAGGTTTACAAAGTATCACCTATTTTTTTTTTTTTAATAAAAAAACAGGAGTGTTTGAAAAAAAATCTCATTTTGCTCTTTTTAGAGACATTGTTAAAATTCGTAGTGAAATACATATCACTTAAATTAAATGAAAAAAAAAAAGTGATATTGCTTATGTTATGTTAGGTAATAATAAGACATTAGTTATAAATGACAAGCCATAAGTAAACTAATGTCGCACAGGGAAGTTTTTTCTTCTTCTCTTTATAGCGCCGACGAGACGCAAATAACTGCAACGTTAATCCTTAGTATTGCTTTTTAAACTACATTATACGTATTTTTCGGATCATTATAAGTTCGTGCCACTGCTTGCATAAATAAAGAAGAATATTTCATGCAAAATGAGTAGGAGTTAGTTGCATTTATTATAACGTAAAAACTAATTTTTCGCTTTATGTTAGAGAAAAATGAAACTTCATTAGAAGCAAAGACGGAGAAAAAAACTTTTGTTTATTAGGAAGAAAATATTGCGCCTATAAAGCTAAAACTACTTAAGTAAGTTACAGCTAAATTTGCAATTCACGTTCCAAGTTGATAGAAAGTAGGAAATTATAAGTGGCTTAATTATAAATGAATAATGTGTTTCTACGTCATGGCTGTAGAAAGAACTCCGTGAAATCAAACTACTTTTATTTTAAAACCAATTTTATGTACAACATATTGATAAATATTGCTTCAAGTTTAGCTCTCTTCAAATTTATTAGTTAAGCCTGAATAAATTAGGTTCAATTTCGAACTATTTAACAGGGTATAATTTAACACCCTATAACCTAATAACACACCTCTATTTTAATTATAGTGAAATTCATTATTGTTGAGTGAGATTCAAAATAATGCAAATAAAAAGTAAAGATAAATAAAGTGTATGTACCACCAAAGAACTTGTCACTTTAAACGCCAGATTTAACATGAAGGAGGAACATTTACACGGAGGATTTTTAGAGGAATTGAGAATCGAATCCAGAACCCTTCACTTCTAAGGTTAGATCTTATTCCACCAGACCGTTACGGTTCCTTTAAAGCATGAGGTTCGATTGCACAAATTCGATTTCGATCGCAAAATTTCGGCTAAAGGAATAATGGCGGGAGTTTAACACAGTTGGTCGATTGCAATGAATTGATGATAGGTGCGTACTGTCGAGCTGTGTCAAACAAGTAATTAACAATAATTTTACTATTGATTATCTACAGAAGTCTGAATACAGTGTGCACTACAAATCAATGTAAGCCTTGTAAATACATACTATGTTTACCCGTCAAGTCTGACACAAATCGGACATATACATCAGGCAGTACTTCTAGCTGTTAATCGCTTTTGTGTCGCTAATGGTTTGTGCGACACAAATCACATGTGTGCACTGGAGTGTAAAAAGATGAAAGAAAAAAAAAAACTTCTCTTACGAGTGAAATCATCGAGATCCTCAGCCTCAATTTCAGCCGGAGTTTTTTTCTTCCGGTTCAAACTGCTGCTTTCCGGTAGCGGTTCCTCCTCTTCCTCCTCTTTCTTCTTGATGCCGTACTGTAAAAAAATACATAACTTAACTTTAATATGTCATTTCTTAGCGTAGAGATCGGCACACTTTTTTTCCCCTTATGAGACAGTGCAAGCTTACAAAAAGCATACTAAAAAAAGAAAAGCACATGCTAAAAAATTGAAAAATATGTAAATAAAATCACTCTTTTAACAATGCAATAAAAAACAAAATTTTTAATGCATTGCAAACAAAATTAATTTTTTGAATGATAAATATGGTGGTCAAAATAAAGTCATAAAAACATGCAAGTCTGACAGAAATGCTCTAAGAATATTTGAATTATAATTTATTTTTAATTTTTAAAAATATTATTATCTTTATCTTTTTTATGCACTTGTTTTGTCAGCGTGTCTTAGTCATTTTTTGTATCTGTTTCACCGCCCCATGTTTGTAAATTTTGTTTTTTCCAACTTAATTAAAAATATTTTTCTATGCTTTTCAATGTATGAATGAATCATGATTTTAAAAACATTTTTATTTTTTAATCTAATATTCTTAATTTGTTATTATAAATATTATAAATAAATATTATGGAATAATGTGACTCAATTTATTTTTAAAGATTCAATACCAGATGATACATCTAATATGAAATTAAACTTATTCAAAACAAATCCGTTAGATGCAAAACACATTCTTAAAATATTATACTGAATCAGAGAATAAACAGCCGAGTAAAATTTCTGAATTGCTATACATAAAAATACGAGAGGAAAATCTATTACAAAATCCATCTTAGAAAATACAGAAACTGTTAAATTAAATAAATATACTCAAAACCATTAAAAAAGATGAATCTGATTCAAGAACTCAAATTAAATGATTCATAATCTAAACTACGTTTCTCAGAATTTAATCAACGAAATCCAGATTCATTGCTGTTTTATTTGGATATAAATGTACCATTTTCTCATTAATATTGAATGGAGATATAACCAGCTGAGAGGGCAAGGGATAAATATTTTTGATTAATTCATCTACGTAATCAAAAGAAATATGCTATTTAAAAATTAATGTTAGTTTTTTATTAGATGAAGTAAAAGCAGCATTTCTTTCATGTTTTGCGCATAATTTTATCTTTTCATACCTAGGGCGCTTTTGTAAGAGATTATAGAGTTCATTTTTAATTTAATATGTTTTTTACTTATCACGAATGTATTTATTATGTTATGGACTTAATACTTTTCTCATTAAAGAGCTCATACTGAGAATTTATTTATGAAATCGAAATCGGAAAATAAAAACTAAATATGGAATTTTAATAAATGAAAAGTAGAATGGGAAAATAAAAAGAAATTTTCAGTTAAAAATAGATGCTGAGATCAGTGGGTATGCTCTTCTCTGTTTGTTTGTTTTGTTTATTAACGTCCCGTTTTTTAAAGCAACACGAGGGCTAACTCTTCTCTGGATATTCGTCCTTAATTGGTCCAATGTGCAGTTTAGACTGGAGGGTGTCGGCTCAAGTATTGTCCTTGACATCTAATCATGGCTCAGTATGACGAGGTCTATTGCTTCAAACTAAGAAGTTAATGAATAACTAAACCTAACTAAATCTCTAGACTTACATAATATAGTACTTGTGCTTAATAACGGCGTTTAGCGAACAGAAATAAGTATGCTTTCTGGATTAGTTCCTTTTAACCGCTATCATGTTCATACTACATGGATAGACTATCATAAACATACATAGAAGAATTTGGGCAAAAATCTGATATTGATGTACAATTTTCGCGACAAACTAAAATAAATCTCTTGACTTCTATAATATGGCAAGTTTTGTAAATCGAGCAAAAATCAGTATTCATTTTGGATTTGAACTCTTTGATAAAAAATCATGAGCATATTACACAGGTGGACAGTTAGAAAGATAGCAGAATGAATAAAAATAGATAGTAAAAGGATTATGTCGAAAATTTGACATTGATTTGCAATTTTGGTGTAAAAAACATATACGAAAACCGATGTATTTTTTAGTTATACTTTGAAGTCTACAAAAATATACATACCAATAGATAGTCAGCCATTTTGCAGATTTGGGCCAAAATTTGATACAGATCTGTAGCTCAATGGATAAAAGCATTGTTCCGAATTTCACTCATCCGTCTCTGTGCGATTTTGAGCTATTCTGTTTACATACACTCAGGTGAACACATAGACGGATTTTTCATCGACAATGTTTGTCCAGAATTTTATAAGAATCCACACTTTTAGTGAAAAACCCGCATACCATATTCCGCAAATCTAAGTCGTTCAATTTTTGAATTAATATACAAGCAGGTAGTGCTCTAAAAAGGATTTTTCGAATCCAGTTTGTTCTGAAACAAGTGTACCCGAAAAAATTTGGAAATCGAATTCATTGATGATCACTACATTTTCTTTATATTACTCAAACAAGAAAGTAAACATTTTGACAAGATGTTCAAACAAAACTGTTTTAATATTTTTTTACCCACGAAAAAAGAGCATTCGAAACATCCGAACATTTTTAGTTTTTTAAGATCTATAGGTTTTATTCATCGAATTTAGCCCTTTTACCTTTATATTCAATTTTACCTTTTCATTCAACTTGCATTTTCGTATTTTATGCTTTATATATATATATATATATATATATATATATATATATATATTGGGTTGTTCGGAAAGTCATTTCGTTTTTTTTTGTCAAAATGAAAAGAAACTTTCGTTTAATGAATAAATTATTTATTAAATTATAAAATTGCCATTCTGGTCTAATACCTTTTGCCATATTTTTGGTAGTAACATGATTACACGCTCATAAAAGTTTTGGTCTTTGCTGTAAAAAAAACTGATCAAGGTGGTTTTTGGCCTCCTCATTTGAAGGAAAAATTTTGCAAATCAGTTCTGGTACTGATGTACTGTTAACACATCTTCTCCACACATATTGGCTAATTTATTTCTGGTTTGACAGCATTTTTACCTTTTATATAGCAAAAAAGAAAAAAAATGACGAAAATGCTGTTTATTGCTCTCCATATTTAAAAGGGCACCATCCAAAAACTACTGCGAAGAATCAGCTGCACTTTTTCACACTCAAGCCTTGCTATATCAGCTCTTAAAACATAAAATGATTTTGCGGTTTAAGTATGAAATTGGGTGCGAAAAATACAATTAAATCCTCTGTCGGGAAAAAACGAAATTACTTTCCGAACAACCTAATATATATATATATATATATATAT
>JAPMOQ010033694.1:3197807-3231193 GCA_026543055.1 Argiope trifasciata
ATATATATATATATATATATATATATATATATATATATATATACTTATTTCTTTTTAAACTCTTACCACTTGCTCTCTATTTTACTGAGTGTTCAAGTTTTACTTCGTCATGCCTTATGGAATGGTCCTTGTTTTTGTAATTTCCTAATTTAACAGTGTCTTTTAACTTAACTTTTTGTTTGGCGCAGTATGACCAGATATGGCTTTTGTGACATAAAACAGCACAAAACCAAGCAAACCACGAAAAAAGACTAAAAAATTCTGCGAAAAACAGTAAGTCCACTGTTTTTCTAAAAGTTCCATCTACGGGCTGTGGTGTGCAGATTAAGATGTCCTTATTTAATATAGCTGTTTACTGAGAATGCTCCTGTCTAATTTCACTCTCCTTATCTACTCACATAGCTGGACCGAAGTTAATGGACTTCTTCCAATGTAATTAGGCCAATAGGCCCTGCTTAAATAAAATTAATTCTCCAAGAAAGCAGAAAAATAAAAACAAATACTTCAGACAGAATATATGTTATTTTACTAGCAAGAATCTCAATTCATTAACGTTTGCTCATCATGTTAGCTATGTGATATCTCTCAAAGCTTGTTCACGCATAAACAAGAGGGAAAATTTTTAGCTCTGAAATAATGCTGGATTATCTCATAATTGTTTTCTTTTATAAAAACAAATTCTCAATATTTTAATTTAATTTTATCAAATTATATATAACCATTGTGATCTATTACTTTTATCAATCTTTTTGGAAGCAGCACAATATCTTTATATAATTTATGGGAGATAATAGAAAAATATCTTTCTAAGTACAATTTTATATCATTTATCAGTGAGAATAAATTCTTAAAAAGAAATAAAAGCATGCTTTTAAAAGTATATTTTCAATGGAATTCTTGATTTTGCTTGTCGATCTGTGAATATGATATCTCAAAACTTTAAGTAATTACAAGAATGAAATTTCATTAATTTAACACTAAAACAGTTTAACGACATTAATCAAAAGAAAGTTTAGTTGTAACTCTTTGTACATGTGAACTTGTTAAATTAAAAACTATATGAGTAGATAAATGAAATTTGGAATGCCATCTTATAGATAAATCTCAAGAGTTACATCAAATGTTGGATCAATTCTATCAATAAATTGACTTCTTTTTACTTTCTCATATACTTAACATAGAGAAAATATACTAAGCGTCAAGAATTTCGACGTCGAGATTTTGATGAATTATTGCCTTTTAGACCTCCCTGAATTCTAAAAACACACTTTTGGAAAATGTCCGTCTGTCTGTAAGGGACAAAGATAACTCGAAAATGCTTGAAATTTGGTATACGATCTTTACACCACATTTCCAGATTTCTATCAAATTTTGAGTAAAATCTGTTCAGAGGAAGTCCTGCTGTCCGGCTGTATGAATATAATATAACACGATAATTACAAAAAGGAGAGAGCTAGATAGGTAAAATTTGATAACATCTAAGACACCTGTCAAAGTTTGAGTCAAATTCAACTACGTATTGACTATCTGTCGATTTGAACTTTCAGAAAAAGTAAAAGGATGATTCAAAAATGCAGTGACTTAAATATATCAAATTTGATATAAGATTTTGTGACTACAAGTGCAATTTTGTATCAAATTTTGTTTCAATCGGTTGAGAAAAACGTGCCTAAAACACAAATTCGATTTTGGGATACTATTACCGTATTATATTAATAGCGAAATAACTGCCCAAGGATTTCACGATAGATCTAATAAAAAGACTAAATTCGTGGCTAAAGTTATTTCATAACTTTTTTACGCCAATTCCATGTAAGGCGTTCTCTGGCAAGACAAGTTTATTAGAGAGTATGCGAGAAAGCTTTGGGGAGACCACTCCAGCTGATTTCCAGTGTATTCATTTGTATGCGAAAAGCAAATTCTGAATCGTTAAAAGCTGAATAAGTGAAATTCAATATGTGATTTTCACACATAAATTTTAAAGCCATATAAATCAATATCGAATTTTAGATACTATATTAAAGAGAAGGTTTGAAAATGTACATTTTATATATTACATTTTTGGAACGATTAAAGAGTTAAACTCAAATTTCAAAATATTATTTAAAGATGAGAGAAAATAGAGTCAACATTTTGTTTGGTATAAGGATGAACTAAAATTTACTTAAACAACCCAACAAACGGATTTCTGCCTTTATTTTTATTAATTATAAGTAAATCATTATTTTATATTATTGAACGCATAGCCGTATGTATTTTATACAGTACAGGATATTTCAAAATCTGTAGTAAGAAAAACAGTCTCAACCGAAGAAATCGATTTCTATTAATGTTCTAAGCAATCGAAAGGAATTCGTTTTCGCAATCCATGTGGCATCAAATAAGTTGCTGACCCTTCGCAATCCATGTGACATCAAATAAGCTGCTGATAAAGAATAATTGCATTCCGATCTGTATCCTCTATCCCCAGTAGAACAGCAACAAGTTTTTAGGACGCACCAAAGTAATTATTTACTTTGTGCCTCAGCAATACTTTTTAAATGGATCTCCTATAGGTAGTATTTGTTTTATTTACTCAGCAAAGAAAACAAACTATACCTGTAAAATAACAAATAAACACCTAAATAACATAATCTATCTTTCCTGGAAAGTGGGATGCATTTTATTTTTCTTATTTTTGATTTCCCTTAGATTAGCAAATGTTCTGTGCTAAACTTAAAATTTATTCATTTATTTCAATAATTAGAAAGACTATCAGTTTGAAATATTATTTGTTATTCTTTTTATACTTAATTGATCTGTTTTATGCTTTAAAGATGGACTTTTGTTATCAGTTTTTCCCAATATCTGGTGTGTTTGAAGTTTGAAATATTGTACATTTTGTATTCTTGATGAAAAGACACTATTTTACTGTTTTAAGAAAACAACTTTTTATTAAAAGCTGAATAACAATAAATACAGGTACATTTCATATCCTAACTTAAAACCGGATTAAGAGAAGGATGAAATTTGCCATTGCGTCTGTTTTTAAATACATACTTTATTTACATCTTAGTGTTGCCAATCGTGAATAACTAAAATATTTATAAGTCCTATTCGAATAAGTTGATTTGAGATTGCGGATGAAAATTAGAAAAGGTCTCAAGAGATAGGATTCAGAAAAGAATAATTTTGAATTTAAAAATGACTCAGTGTCTAACAATTATCCACGAGCAATCGCAAATACAAGGAATGATAAATAGAATAAATCTCTTTCAAATTTACTCAATAAAGGTTTTATTTCAAGAGAAGATTGAGTTGAAAAACAATTTAAAATGAATCGTTTATTTTCTCAACAATGGCTTTATTATTTATTTGTCGTTATATATTTCACCGCAAATATGTTTACAAGCACACATTCAAAAGGAATTTAATGTGAAATGACCGATTCATTCAAAAACATATTTCTGTAAATTCGTCCCATTTCAACATTGTTTACTGAAGTTTTTTTAATGCAAAAACACAGAAAAGAAAAATATTTTATATAAAATCACATTTATGATGTTAAGAGGAGAAAATTCTTCCGCTTGTGAGCAGAACAATCATTTCTGCTTCCCTCAGAAGAATCTGACATTAATAGATTTTCAGCCCCCACCCCCAATCATCTCTCTTTCTCACTGAATCTTCCCCAAAAGGGGAAGCAAGGAGGGAACTTTCATTATAGAAAAGAAATAAGTTGACATTTCATCAATAATTATGGAACCTATTTATTCTCCCATCGCTTACCAGTTCCCCATTTTCTTATTTCATTAAAATCTGTGCTGCAATTAAATATTCTAATGAAAGTGAATTTTACTCACTGTTCTCGTTTACTCGGTCACTGTATGAAAATCTAAACAGTCTCTAAAGCTCCAAGAATGCAATTATTTTTGAATCATACAAACCATAATATCTGGAGTAACACAACCCCGATTTAAATGAACGTGAAATTACGAAGTTCCTTATTTTCTCCTTTCTATTACGAATATTTCCCAATTTAGAATATAATATTGATTCAAAATAAAGAAATAGAAGGAAAACTTGTCCATTCTTTTTTAAAAATGTAATTATCTGATCAAGTTGCTATGCAATCGAAGGAGAGCGCTTTACCGCTGAGCGAGTTGTATTGCTGTGGGGGGTACTGCAACTTACAGTCTTTTAGTACATAATGATGACTTCTGCATGGTTTAAACTATACTCTATTTAATTAATATTCAATAGTTAAACAATTAGTCAGTAACATTATTATTCTATTCTTGATTTGAGAGAGATTATTTTTAATACAGTAACTCTAACTAAGACATTACTTACTTTTGGTTAATTTTAATTTTGAATTCCAATTCAAAATAAATTTTTCCATTATTTTTGCTGTTTTCTTTATTTATTAATCATAAAAATTTCAACAATAGTGATTGAATATTTAAATGTTCAAGATGCGATAAATTAAAATTAATATATCTGCTGGAATATAGGCAATAATAATTATTAGTAGTATTGAATACTATTTAAAAATCTGTAAATTTTTCTTTCATAATCGATTGACAATCACATCCTTCGAAGACGCTCACGGGCGAGCAGAATTAACTTCGTTGGATTTCCTTCAAAATTTGATACAGTTCAAATTTTGTACTAAAAATATTGCCCTGAATTTTATTTTTCGAGTTGGAATTCAATATTCCTTTCAATGGATTTCCATCAAAATTTGATATACATTCTAATTGGATTAAAAATTATAATCTTCATATATAAAAAGCTGAACATATATAATTCTAATTTTCTTTTCTTTTTTTTTTTGAAGGTGGGGAAGAGTTCTAAAACTAGATGCACTTCAAAATACCGATATCGAATATTTTGGAAACTTTAATACTTTCTCTATTATTTCGAATTCAAGAAGAAAATTACTGATTAATATAAGGAATTATATCAATTTGTCTTTTCACAATACTATAAACGCCCTATTTGAAATTTTTAAAATAATCATATTCTTTTAATCTATTCGCAATTTAATCTGACAGAACTTCTGTACGACATTAAATTGGATTCTGCTGAATAATAATGACATTACAGAAATTTTAAATTCACTTTCTTTCAAATTTTTCTACATACAATAAAAAAATTTAAAATCAACTGAAAAAAAAGCACAGTGTTTTTTTAAAGAAATTACCAGCAATATATATTTTTTATTAATTGTTTCTTCATTTTTATTTATGATTCATTATTAAATTCGATCTCACAAAAAATATTTCTGCCGAGAAAGAGAACTTAAAACCCATTTTCTTAGCATTACTGCAAACTGCAAATGATAAAAAAAGTACTGCAATGACTGCAGTATTTTTTATATTTTAAAGTTAACAGCTGTATTTACAGAAAATGTTTGTGAGACAACAGAAGCAACAGAAGGAAATAAAGAAAATATAATTAACAATTATCGGCTAGGGGATATTTCAAAGAAACTCGGCTTACTCCCTAGTTCTACTTCAAAAAAACTTTGGTTTCTTCCACTATCTGTGTTTTATCTGAAGCATCGAAAAAAAATTGAGGTAAATTGTTAATGGATTTAGTAATTTATGCAAAACAAAATGAATAGGGATTAAAATTATGCATTGAAAAAGGGTATGTTAGAGGGGGGAGTGTTGCTGCAGTTTCTCAGCAGCCTCCGACTCGGACCACCCTTGATTAGAAAGTTGATAATAATGATGCTAAAGAATTACTGGACACGTATAGTAAAGAACTGAAAGTTGATTCACTCAGACGCATGCACAAATTATTACAGATGAATCTCGGTCCTAAACCAACAAAAAAGCAAATGGCGACTGCAAGTGTGTCAGAATGCTTCGACTCAATTTTAAAAAGGAATATCAATTTGGAAGCTAATAGAAGCTAATAAGAAACATGTTTTAAATGTCTGGTAAGGATAAAAACATTACTGATTGTACTGTGAAGAAATTTTTCGGGAGAAAATAAAACATTGAATTATCAGATGATTTTATAAGATTTTATGAAGCCAAATATCTTTCTTCTGGGTTGCACTTAATACTTATATTTTTTATTAATTTCGTAATAATATTTCCTTATATAATTTTCTCAAACAGCTGTTTGTTAAGCCCTTTCCTCTGACGAATTAAATTTCGTATGCAATTATATGTAAAATT
Source organism: Argiope trifasciata (assembly GCA_026543055.1). NCBI lineage: Eukaryota > Metazoa > Arthropoda > Arachnida > Araneae > Araneidae > Argiope > Argiope trifasciata. The sequence continues at coordinate 3,203,978 of JAPMOQ010033694.1, forward strand.
AGACTTTGACTTATACACTTTTTCAGCAGTACTTACCTATCTTGTAAAGTGTGGAGGTATTATAGCATCATACAATAAGAAATAACAGAAAATCAAAAGATACATGCTCATAGCTCCAGAGTATTTTGCATGATAAATTAAAATGGATATTGAGCTTGTTATTTTCACTGGATTTTTTTTACGAAACCATAATTTCATATGCGGAGGAAAAAAAAAATCACTAACTTTATCACGAATCCCTTGTCGCATTTTCTCGCGTTCTTCTTCCATCTTCTTATGCTTTTCCTTCCTTCTTTCTTCAGCCTCACGTAAAGCTTCAAGCCGCTCCTGTTCCTCCTCAGCGGCAGCCTCCCGATCTTCAGCCGACCCTTCTCCCTCTCCAGCCATTTGGCCTGGAAAAGAACAATATTTCCTTTTAAAATACAAAAGATGGTACAAGTATCTAAATAACAATTGTACTTGTAAGAAAAAGTAAAGAATTGAAAAGAAGAATACAAAAACATAATAATGCATGTACTTAATGCATTGTTTGTGAAAGCATGTGCTTGGCTGAGATAAAAGAAAATTTCATTTAACAATGTACATGAAAAAACATGCATACGATTCATTTAACAAAAAACATGCATAAGCTCACTTCCCTGAATCATCTAGTTTGATGCACAGAGGTTCAATTGCGTAAACAATTCTGATCTGCACATGATGAAAAAACTATTTTGATTCGCTATAAGTAGTAGAATATTTTTCTTTTTTTTAGTTTTCTTTACTCAAAACTTTCGTTGGAATAAGTCAATGAATCAATTTGATTTACAGTTTTTAAGTTTCAATAATTTATATTAAGATTAAAAAGCTTCTTTTTTTAATTCTGTTATATTTCAACTTAAACAATATGCTTCAGCAGATGTTTAAATATTTATTTTGACTTTTGGTATGTAATCCAATATGCTCTCAAAAAAGATTAAAAAAACATTTGTGTACAGGAATGTTATGAATCTATATACTTCTTATTAAAACATCCACTTCATTCATAAAATTTTTATTATTACCAGTATGGCAAGATAAAATACACCACAAAAGGTCAGAAATTCATTTCTTGAAGTGTAAAATACTTTTCCGTAAATGAATTCTCGAAATTATTCAGTTTTCAAAAGACATACATCACAAAAACGAACATCTGAGGTAATATCAGAAGCAGTACGCATTTCTTTAATACACTTCACGAAGAACAAAATCTTCAACTTATATCTATCACAGATTCGCCGCAAGGTAAAACTTTAAACTGATTTGTCCTTTAATCTTCCTATTCAGCACATCAATAACTAGTTTCCAGTATAGACTTTGCTAAGTCTGGATAATCGAATTAAGCTTCTGTTTATTTTATACTACCTGGCATACCCGATATAGCTTGGTATTAAAACCCTTAACATACATAATCGCAATGATTTATTTAAATTAAGATTGGTTTAGTGTGAATGACAAGTATATTTACATTTTATTTTGTATCTTGCTCAAAAGCATCAGCTTTTGCAGTTTTTCTATACGTTAATTCTTTTATTCATGGAAAACGAAAAAAATATTTTTAAGGAACTAAAAATAAGGATCAAACATAATCTTCTCTCTTCGGTACACATGTTCATTTCTAAAAGTTCTAATTCCTTTAAGCAGAAAATGCATTGTCGTCTAACAATTCTTAGAAGATATTAATTTAACGTTTATTTAGTTCGGGTTTTGAACAGAATATCTGGGATTTCTGATATCTAAACAGATATCAGAAATAAAAAGCATTAATCTTTTTCTTTACTGAAGGTGTTGATAGACAAAACAAAACCGTCTGCCTGCATCGAGTTTTAATATTTTCTATTGAAACTTCTCTTACTTTGTTTTTCAATCTCTTTCAATAAGCTCCCAGTAAAGATTTTAGAAAAGTCTAGTGTCAATAAATGCATATTCTTTTTCTTTAAAATGGATTATTTCTTTATGGCAAGACTTTCTTTTATTTCGTACTTTGGAGATTCTTCCTTTATTTTATATCTTTATTCAAGGATTAAATTAAAAGCATGTCTCAGAAGCTTTAAGCCACCAGCAATTCCACTCTCTTCTCTAATACCTGCTACTTCAAAATTTTTGGAGCTTATTCCTTTAAATATAAAACGTTTTTCTTCATTCAATAAATCCCTCTCCCCCCTAACTTCACGTTCTGTTAGCATGAACTATGAGAAAATCACGACTGAGGATTTATCAAAAATAGTCACTCTAATTTCTTTAATGCACCTGATGAACAGAGCAACAGGAAAGAAATTCCCATCCATATCCACATTTAATTCCTTCATTTTCCCCATAGAAGCACTTCCCGCTGTTTTATCCTTTAACTCCCTTTTCCTGTGAAAATATAACAGCTTGATAGCGTGGATTCGTTGCTAGTGTCTGGTGTCATCGAATTCAGCTCCTTTTCCAATTTCATCTACTTGCAACTTCTGTCACGTCCTGGAATCAAAACAGTTCACCCCTAGACTATATTATATTTGTTTCATTTCAGAGAGCATTTCTTCCCACGCCATGTTTTAATAGCGTGCCTAAGATTCGTTTGTTGAAAAGACGGATGATTTCAACAGTTCCCGAGGAGTTCTTCGGTGTTGATGAAAATGGATTTTTCGTGACGTTAATACGCCTTACCAGTCATCAATGAGGAAGGGAGGTTATAATGTAATTTATTTTTCAAATCGCAGTGTCTTCAACTTTTAAAAAAGCGACGTCTAGACAGAATTTCGCAAGAATATTCTCAAACATTTAATACCTTATCCAGAAAGGGTTCTGCTTTCTAAATATTTGTGGTAAGTGCTGGAAGGCATATTTCATCCCAGTTGTCAAACTCGAAGTTCTGTTTTCGGTTAAGTTATCAATATTAAATACCAACTGCAAAGTTTGGTAATATCCAAAGTGGAAGCTATCTATATAAATGCTGAAAGTTTATCTGAAGTTTAAAGTTTAGTATTGATATAAAGTTATTTACTTCCACAATGATGTATTCATGGCCCATCTACTTTAGTCCTGATTTTATATATATAGGGTGATCGGTAAAGTCCTTTTAGGCTCTTTAGATTCAAAATGGTTTCTTGAATAGGCAGGGAAGTTGCGTGTACTTATAACAAAATGACTATGCTGAATTTATTAAGACGCGTTACAGCCCCCTGGCGGTGAAATAAAGGCCATCAAAAATAATTCACAAAATAAAGGAGATTGGTACAAAAGTATAATTTTAAAATGTATGCGGTACCATAATAAAAATATAGGATAAAGTTTGCCATGAGTAAACTACGCCGTTTAAAATTTAACGGACTTAAAAAAACTTTAATAATCTCTCGGTATACACACACACACACATATATATTTCGCTGACAAAACATTCTAGTATTAATTAAGTAGATAACGTGGAATCGGATCAGGAAATAAGAAAATATTTTTAGATCGAAGTTAATATGAGCTAAATTGAGCTGAAAATTAGGAAATTAATTCAGTTTAAGTCAACTTTTAAAATATCATTACATTTTTTTAAATATCAACAGCTTTAAAAAGATGTAAAGATGTAATACCGCATTTAAAGTGTCATTACATCTTTTTAAATATCGACATCTTGAAAAACATGTAATATCACATTTAAAATATCATTACATCTTTTTGAATAACTTTTAAAATATCAACAACTTAGGAATTCTCGTTTTGAGTAGAATATTTCATATTAAATTGCGATCCAACTTTCAAGTTTAAACTTACTCCATGAGCTACTGAAGATGGATTCCCGAAGTCAAAGTTTCAATAAAACTTTGTGGATGACTAAGTTCTGCTTTATTTTGAAACTTTCTGAAACCCAGAATATCAGTCATGGAGCATTTAAGCCGTTATCGCACTAAATGCTCCGTGATTTAATGCATATAAATGCTCCTGATGTATAAAGTTACTTGAATGTGTCAGGGACACAGGTAATTCTGATTCTCCTAATGGAACTTGAGTTGTAGAATTAATTCCATGAAGTAATCAACATTACCCTGGTGGAGTAAAGGGCCGTAAGCCAGATACGACTCTATTATAAGTTTTATATGGTGCTTATTTCTGATTTTAAAACAGTTGTATAATCAGTGCATCAAACTAAATTATGAGGAACTTTTAGAAAGGGCAGTCACATATTAATTCATCTCATAAATGTTGATATTTATTTTTTGAAAATACAATATATTTTTGTATCTATTGTGTTTTATAACAAATAATCTTAATCCTTTCTTAAAAATATGTAAATACTTCCTTTGGTGGAATTGAATTCAAGAACTTCTGAACATGAAATTCATCTGCAAAACTGTCAAAATTTCTTAAAATTAAGAGACACGAAGCATGGCATTTGGAAAGAAGAAACATTATCTAAGTAAATAATTTAAAAAATAATATAATAGTGCCGGTGTTATTTAAAAAGTATAAGTAGTTGAAGGAGAAAAAATGAAATAAAACCTTTTTGTGAGACATATTCCAATTAAAATAAAGAAAGTATTCAAAATGTAGATTTTGTAACGGGATTTTAAAGATTCGTAGGGGAAACGTTTATTTCAAATAACAATAAGCTTACATAGATATTTTATAGCAAAATATTACCATTTGAATTTTGTTATTGGTATCATACTATCCTTTTTAAACAATATATTAATAATTTCCCAATAAGAATATAAAGGAAAATATTATAACTTTAAATAAATAATTTATTTTAGAAAAAATACCCCCATTTAATATATTAATATAAATTAGGTTTATTGCAAATAGATATATGGGAAGCATCCACTAATTAATACATAAATTATAAGAGTGTCCAGATGCTCATTTTTAAGCCATTAGCGATAAGTATGCACTTCTAATTGAAAACAAAACTTAAATTGACAAAGAGAAGTGCGTTTTATGGTTGCCCGAATCAATAAAAGGATTGTTGGAAAAAATTACGAAGTCTGAATTTCCTTACGGTTTTTATGGTACTGTTAGACACATATAGTAAAATATTTTTCAGGAACTAAAATTTTAAATGAAAAAAGGTTTTCCCTTCTGAAACTAAAAACAGATCGTGTTATAAAGCTTTAAATGTTATTATTTTAATCTAATTAACTGCTTCAAAACTTAGAACCGCGGATCTTTCTCAATATTGCCATTGAAAGGTCTAAAATGGTTTAAAATAGTTGTATTCAAACCTTAATTGCTTGATCAGTTTTATTCGCAGAAAAGGTGGAGCTCGTTTGTATAAAAAGTTAGAGGGTCAAAAATATTCTACTAAATATGATTGAGAGGGCTCAAATACATCATAAAAATTTGGATTTCATGATTTTTTTCATTAGTATATTTATATAAAATATTATTCTTTATTTCAGTTTAAAAAAATTTCCAAGAAAAGTGTATGCTCATCTTAAAGGATTTAGATATTAGATAATGAATCACTCTTAGAGTGAACATCATATTCAGATCTATTAATATAACGGATAGTTTGAAAGGATTAACATCAATCTCACTTTAAATAAAATTCTCTTTAAGCTTATTGAAATACATTATTTTTTCATTTGAACGCATATTGTGTTTTCCATATTAATGAATTATTTCATTTTTTTTAAAAAAGTTGAGTTATTTTTTCAGTGATTGGAATCAAAATTTATCATTTCAATTTTCTTTAAAATTAAAAGAAATAATGCGACTCTTTTTTCTTTATGGTGTAAAAATGTACGTAAAGAGATTATACAACTCTTTGAAAAGGTGTAAGTAAAAACCTATCAATGCTTAGGACAGGGGTGATATTCAAACTTAATGGATGAGCAATTTTATCTCAAACATGGATTTTCTTCTTCATGGATCTTTCCATTTCTTCAAAAATATTATCTTTATTTTCTTTCCAATATCCCACACAAAAAGATTTTATTTCACCTTTTTCCCCTGACAACGTATCGGTTGGAAGAATATTTTGACAGCTAAAAATTCAATCTCTTGCCATCCGTATTGTATTGATTTATAGCTTGCTTCGAGATTGTTTCTCGTGGTTTTCATTGATCATTCATCCTTGTCGAATCCATCATTCGTTTCACACGAAAAGATTCAGGGGTCGGCACGAGAGGGGAGAAAAAGCAATGAGCTGATTGCTTTGAGAACGAATTCTCGATCCTTAGAAAACAATTAACGCTTTTAATATTTGCTTTATTGACCATTTTTATCGTAAAATATTTCAGGAAATTTAAAATACAATAGCATGTATTGAAAAATAAAATTTGTGCCTTTGAATGAATGCTTAAATTCTTCAAAATTTGTTGCATATTGATGAACAGAGTTTAATTTTCAATATTTATTGATAAATAATAAATTATTTCCAATAAGTGAAAATTGGAAATTATTTTTAGTTCATATTCAAATATCAAATTGATCGATTGTATTCATTAAAGATTGATTGACGGCATTCATTAAAGATTGATTGATTACATTATATTGATATTTACGTATTTGGTTTCACTCGCGCTTAATCTCCAAATGACGGGAATTAATTTTATTTATACATATGTTTTAATTATATGTTTATAGAAATTTGTATTTTTTTATAGATAAACATTGAATCAATTAATTAAAACTTGAACAAACCCAAAATGGTTTGCTATTTACTTTTTTCTAGATTTTAGGTTGTTGACCTGGATGATTGCTTAGATTTGAATTTAAGCAGACAAATACTTTTGTAGACTTTAATTCATCAAAAAACTTTAAAAATCAACATCTTAAACAAAACTTATTCAAAATTTTTATAAAAAATTGTAATTTATAACAAGATAGGTAAATGAAATATAAAATGCATATACTTCAAGAAATAATTGTATTTTGATATATGTTTTATCTGAGCTAGATTTACATTTAATACAACAAATATTTAAAACTTAATTGCATTAAAAAATGCAAGAAACAAATCTTTCATTCAACAATTAAATTTTGGATTATAAAAGAATACCATTTTGATTATGCATTTTTCATATAAAAGTATTAATTTAATTATAAATTAAATTAATATTTTAATATATATTAATATTTTTATCATAAATTAATTAGTTCTAATTAGTGCATTTTCCAATAATATATCATTATCTCTTTAATTTGTAAGAATATTATATTTTTAAATATTAAATAAATTTTAATCACGAAAGAGAAAGAAGTAAGCCAGTTAGATCTTATCAACATCGAGTTTGATCATTCCTTTCTTAGTTTCCTCACAGCAATTTTCAATTTATTAATCCCCTTTAAAAAGAAAATGAAGTTATCAGAAAATAATAATCAATGAAAAAGGTGAATCATACATTATACATATTCAAGGAATTGCTCAGGTTCTCCACATTAATTCAATTAATGACATAGAAAGTCTGTTCTTTGAATAAGCGCCATCCATCAATTTAAAACAACCTAATAATCAATTTCACAGAAGGAAAGATATGAAATTACCACTGTATTAAAAATTTAATGTTTTACTTTGCTCCATTAAGTGCAAAGCCGAAAGTTATTTTAAGATTGATTGAAGTGCAATAACAAATCACATCGGTATCACGTGCTAATTTTATAACAATTAATCCATTTAATACATACGCCATAAAATCTTCTTTAGGAACATTGAAAAGCTGTGGAGGATTTCACGCAACAGGGCATAAACGCACGAATTTGATCTTAATTATCCAAAGTAAAACGAATTTATTCCTGCTGTAACTTCATTTACCACTTGACTATAAGCCGAGGTCGCAGCGAACCTGTCGGACGATATGCATTTCGCTCTTTGGACCTTTCCCATCTCTCTCAGTTTTGCCATCTAATTATTCATGACTCACGAGTAGTGTTTGCCGTTTTTCGACGAGAGCAATGACAATGAAAGAGTCTTAAATATCTGTTGATGTCCTTGAACGTCGATAAATGTAGGAGGGAGACTTATCCGTAAAGTACTATCCTGATAGAAAAAAGAGGGGCACTAATGGAGCGAAAACAACTTATGTTTGAATCATGAATAAATAAAAAAGGAGCATAATAGCTCGTCTCCATTACGTGAATGTTTTATAAATAGACTTTTTGGGGAACTGGATGGAAGAATGTGTTATAGGTATTCAGCAGTCGTTTTCTAGGAAATGAATAAAGCTTCGTGAAGTATTATTCCATTATCATTTATAGTACATCCCTATTAAGAAAACAAGAAATATAAGGACTCTTTTACTCAAATCATTCGTGCGATAGATATTGAAAATTCTTTTGTTTGATGTGTATTATTCCATTTTTCTTAAAAAAAACAATTATACAAATTTATTTATTTTTAGAATTTTAAACGAATGAAAGAAAAAATTTACTTCCCTAGTAATTTTTCTAGAGTTGATTTTGAATTAGTATAATTTATTGTACCGTCTTACACGGTATAACGCAATCGTATAATATTACATAATATTGGAGAAAGTTGTGTAGTATTGTACTTTTTGCTTACCTTATTATGGTTGAAAATAGATGTTGTAGTTAGAACTAACAAGTAACGACTGTTAAAATGTTTCAGATAATGTAATAAATGCTCCAGAAAGTTTAATAAAAGGCTATGTATAGAGTTGTAGTTAGAATTAACAAGTAACTATTGTTAAAATGTTTCAGATAATGTAATAAATGCTCCAGAAAGTTTAATAAAAGGCTATATATAGAGCTTTGACTATTAGGAGGAGGAGACGAGATTTTGCTCTATTTATTCGCAATTTTTTAACATTATTATAAAGAGATGAGTGAATTATTGATAAAAGTTTTCATTTAAGAAACGGTCCAGTAGTTTGATGATAAGAATGGTAGTTCATAAATATGTTGTCTTTTTTATCGTAAAAATCCCTTTAAGACAACTTATGCTACATCTTAGTGTGTGCTATTCAACGTAATAAAAGTATGACAAGACCAAGGCTACAGGGGGAAATCAGGAAAATTTTAAAAAGTGACCAATGCTCTAAGAATAAAAACTAAAATCAATTAAGAATTTGAGTTATCTTTTTCATTAGCTTTATTGAAAAAGATAAATATATCTTTTTTCTGCTATATTCAATGTATTAAAAACATTTCAGGGCAAAGGAGAGGTATAAATCAGAGACATATCACATAAAGCTTTGTTTTGTTAATTGAGTGGGAAAGAAAAAGTCCCTCTATTAATCAAGCTTGTTTTAAAAATTATTGTTCAGATGGATAAAAAGTAAGAAACCAGGAAAAGTTCCATTGGAGAGTTGATAATTATTGCAGTCAATAAATATTTAAAGCCTTTTTCAAAATAAATAAATAATGCAAAAGACACACAACGCTACTTTTCAGAATAAACACACTCGATCTTTATGAAATGTGAACATTATATCCTACTTAGCACTACAAAATCTCTAACAAACTTTGGATGAGCTGAGTGACAAATATTAAGTTTTTGAACCTTCGACAGGTCTCTCTGGAGAATGTTTATTATTTCGTAAAAGATGGTTAAGCCAACTTAGGATGAACTTATAGACTTAGGAGAAACTTTCTCTCCAGTAAAAGATATAGATAATCGGATTGTATGCCCGAAATTTCTTAATACCTCATGCCTTAATTTTTTGACTTAGCTTAGAGTTAACAAGCTTAGAGCTTTCGGACTTTTTATCATATCCTTCACATGTTGTATGTTTGTATTATGTCTCAGTGTAATAATTTTAATTCAAATATAAATATTGAGGATTACATCATGATGCTCAGAAGTATAGAAAATAAGTCATTTGATTAAGTTTCCATTAAAAAATTAATATAGTTTTTTTACTTGCTCGCCTGTATTATTTACTTATATACCAGTAGTTTGATTGAACAGTAGAGGAAAACAATTTCTAATTTCACAATGGCATTTATAAAATTTAGGAAATGCATAACTCTGGATTGTGATAAAATAATGCGTATAACAACTTATAATTTTTTTCAGCTTATCAGAGTTTTACAACTATCTAAAATGAATACTTTATTCTTGGATATTTTACCACGCTTAAGATTTCCTAACATAGATTCAGATTATTAGATAGCAAAGTCAGCAAATATATATAATCCAATAGATAAAAAAAAAGCAATATTAGATGCTCATTTTCACTCTTTGCTTTAGTTTGTCCTTTTTTTGATAATTTATAATAACAATCTTTATTTCAAAGATAATTTTATATCAGAATTGTAATTCAATCAAAAGAGAAGCAACCTTCATTTCATTCTAAATGACTATATTATTGACTTATGACTCCAATATAGATTGCATCTATTCAAAACCACCGTAAAAGAATAGATGAATTATTTGAATAATTAATTATTATATATATTTGTAACTTTTTCATTAAAAATATCAAATGACTTTCCTGGAATATGTGTATGATAAATCCTCTTTTGATCTAGCTTTTCAAACTAAAACTGCTGAAATTAACTTTGATTGCCTTAAATGCTAGTTCAGCATTTTGATGAATTAGCCAGCACTGTCAGTCTCTTAAAAATCCAAACTACGATTTCTCTCCTGATCCATATCAAATTAAAGTACTCCCTGATTGGAAGTAAAAGCCCCCTTCATTAGTTGGATGTTGGTTGAAGGGTTGGAAATTCAATAGAAGCACCCCCATGATTAGAACTGCTACAACCTTAGTACTAGCTTGTATAGTTCTTTCATACAGTCTTCCGCGTTGTGTATAATCTGCTTCCAGCGATATGAAAATCATTCTAGAAACAGTACCAGTTTTGCGAATAGATCGCATGGAGCAATCCGTTACTTTAAAAACGTCCAATAAAGTTCTGTAGCAACCCATGACTGATTTGTGTTTGTTTGCTTGCTAAAATTGGGAATTCCTTTTCAGGAATTTAGGATCCTGTGATTATGTCTAGATTCTAAAAAGTAAAGAATCACTTCGTGTCATTCTCTATTCAATTCTTCCAAATATTTTTAAAATGCCAGGTCGCTTTACCTAATCCATTAGCAAAGCTAATACCGTTTCAGGTAGTCTACATTTTTCAGGTCACTTGAAACACGTAGTAAGCCTCTGATGATTACGTCGAAGTATTATAACGTTTTAAGCTAGTATCACTGTTTTTTCGACTTTAATCATATTTTTGCAACAATTAAATGTTCAAATGTTGCATATTTTAGTTTTAGAAATTGGAGAGAAACATTTCTCTGGATATACGCTTGCCCAAATCTGTTTTTTTATTCTGCAAAACAGGAGTTACTTGGAATTGGAAAAATTCATTTCTTTCTATCAAGAAGATAAAAAAAAATGTTTAAAAAAGTTTGATGAAGCTTTGGATATTAATTTTTTTTAATATTCAGTTTCTTGCAGAATTTATTGTTTTCTAAATATTAAAAGTCAGCATTGAGCTAAAGAAATACTATCTTGCAAAAAAATCACCAAAGATGTATTTCATAAGTAACAACACGGAGTTAGGATCCTTATTCAATGTTAAAATTTTGTTTTACAATACAACTGACTAGTTCCGTCCTTTTCAATAAGTAGACGTATGGCAGTATCTCGATATGCCAAAAACTTACCAGTACTCAAACTAATCATTTAGCAGTTTTGATCTCATTATTAAAGTTTTTAAATAAGATAAAGAATGTGTTACTGTACACAAGTAGGAATCATTTGTCCCAACGTTCTTTGAAAAAGATTCTAAAAATTTTATATCAAGAAAATTTCTGTTAAAAAAATTCATAATTTCAAATTAAAACAATTATCCTTGAAAAAAGATACTAGAAAATTCCATACAAATAAAATTTCACATTAAAAAATTCAAATTAAAATAGTTATCGTTGGAAAAGATACTAGAAACTTTTGTATAATGAAATTTAAGATTGAAAGAATTTAAATATTACGCATATGTAAGATTCATTTAAAAGCAATCAGTCTGCCGAATGAAAGATGTTTTGGAAAGATTTTATTTCAGAAAACCTCAAGAAAATGAGTTTTTTCTGGAAACTTAAGCTACGTTCTTTTTAAAAAAAGACGTTGATCTCTGTCTTTATATCACAGAAAAATATAACATGTTAATGGTTGAGAACAGAATATTCATGAAGCATCTTTTTTTCTTTTATTTAATAAAAATAACATTCTTAACATCTAATCTAGAAATTATTTTATTGAAATCAGTCTCCTTGCATTAGTATAAAATGCAATATTTTAAACTTAAAAAGAGAATAATCTTGCTGCACTTAAAAGCAGTCTTAATGGATGCTTCAGCAAATAGTAAGAAGTTAGATTCAACAGACTAATGACTTCGTAAATGTCCATCAGGAAAATTATATGAAGACATTAAACTCCCATTAGTTTTTGTTATGGAACATGACTTCCGACTAAATAGACAGTTCTGGTAGATTTATTATTTGAATAAAAACTAAAATAAAACTAAAAATAAAACAAAATTTAATTTTACATAATAATCTTATATTAAAGTAAACTTGTAGCATGGAAATAACTTGAAGTTGTTTTACAGAATAATTCAAAATTTAATGCATAAACAGTTAATAGTGTTAAGAATAGCAGTCATTAACCATAACAACTCGAAAAATCACATTAGAAAACATCAGCCTGTAGAGCTAGATCCATTTTTTAAAGTTTAAAGTTCATAATACTAACTTCTGAGAGATGCATTTTCGCAAATGCCATAGGCCAGTAAGATGTCATAGATTTTTTTGTTAATATAAGACACTTCTTGAAAAGAATATCATAAAAAAATTATCTGTACTTTATGAATGCTCATTTTTTTCTAAAAGAATGTACTTTTCACCTCAAAAAAACTTATTCCTAGGTAAATAGTAAAGTTTATGTCTAGTACGTCACATGTATAAGCTGCAATCGATCAACAAACGTAGCATAACCTCGACTTTATTTTCACAGCTCCATAACTGCAGCCTAGCATTTAATATCACATATACCTGAAATGAAAAATGTTAAGATGTCGCTACAATGTTTCATTGCTAAGTATAGATTAAAACTGATGACCTTGAGACCCGCATCCATTTATGCGTCTCCAAAACAGAAGAAAGAAACGAAGAATGATTGAGAGAGAACGATAAGAATATCAAAAAGAAATAGCGGAACACAAAAGAAAATATTTCTTTTCTTCTCTTTGGAAAGGCAATTTAATAGTGTGTAATTTACTATTCTCAAAATGTCGCAAGAAAGTCGATACATCTATAAATGATTGATTATAATGTAAATAAAGATTCGGTTGACGTATAATTTAGAAGTACTAGAGAAAAACGCATTCGGGACATATAAGACAGCAACATTTGTAAGAAACTTTTGGGGATTGAATAGTTTTTCTTAAAAATCTTATTTATAAGTTGATTGTTAAAAATCCACCCTATGAAATACGTCTTATGACCTTCTATGTATTGGCTGGATTTTGAAAGACCTGAAGTTCTATATATTCACAATCAAAACTATTAACAAAAAAATGAAACAAATTTAGAGGAAGAAGAGAAAATTTTAGTGGAGACAGATATGACTAAAATATCTGAAATAAAAATTTTTGAACTTTTAATTCCTTCAATAAAACTTTTCTTAAAGATATATTTTAAAGCTGGTTATTTAAATTTCCTCGATATAATGCAGAGACTGGGTAATATGAATTTTCTTTGTATTGGCTGGAATTTAAAAAACCGAAGCTTTAAATGATCACTATTAAGATCATATTTTAAGATAGTGAAACTTAAATCTTTGAAACTTTTAATTCCTGCAAACTTAGGAACTTCACTGCTATGGTAACTGATAGAACGTGAAAACTGAAATTTTCAATTACGGAGGATTGAGGACCGATGAACATTTTCTTAACCTTTTAATCATTAAATAATCTCACGTCATCATTATTTCAGATTGGACTATTGCTATAGAGGGCTTCATTGTTTTACAAAATTGAATAGCAATCAAAATGTGTTAGTGGGCAATGTGTAGTACGACCATCTTTTATTAAATAATCAATGCAAATCTACGTATCTTAATTCATTCTGAGTATAAAAAAATATTCGATTATTTGAAATTTAAAATAATAATTCAGCGAGAGTATTTTTCCCTTTATTTTCTCGCATACTTGCACAATATGGCGATTTTTGGATTTATCTTCGTAATTTAATTTTAAAAAATTGAGTACTCATTTTTGATCTGATCGACCCAAAATTTGATATAAATCTACAATTTTGATTTCAAAACTAGACGCTTAATTTAGCCTAGAAATTAATATATGGAGAATATATCCCTAGTGGTACTTACTTTTAATTTTTACAGGTACAATTTATTTACAAAAAGTTTGGCATATTTCAAAATTAAGGTTAATGTTATCTTTATTAATATTTCATCCACCAGATACATGGATTTTTTTTCTGTTTTTGAAACCTTTTTAAACATTTTTCTTTAGCATTTATCATTCAGATATAAAAGCATTTTTTCTTGTTTTCGGCGTCACTTTTAACATTTTGTTTCAATTATTATTCAGGTACATAAAATATATGAATTGCAGAGGCAGATGTATTGAATGAAGAATGCTAGAAATGTTCAATTTCAGGAAAGATATAAGTTTTTAGATACTTTTTGCGAGAAAAATCACATGGATGATTAAAAAAAGGCCATCTTAAGCAATTTCTGGCTAAAATGGAAAATATGAATATATTTCAAGCAAAATGATAAAATTTTTAATGTCTTTATACACCTCATAACTTCCTGAAATTAGATTTTAAGTCCTGCCATGAATTAAAAAAAAATAGGGCAAAGTAGTCACTTGAAATTAGTTTGCGCTTGAAATAAAAGTTTTAAAATATCTAAGTCCTATTTATATAAATATTGATTGCAATGAAACAAGTTCAGTCTTCATATTGATTCTCAACGAAATTAAATCTTGATATTTTCTATTATGTATTGTTACCAACTATTAATCACTTTTATGCAGCATATTTATATTTTTAATGATGTAAAAATTTTATTTACGAATTTAATTGAATAAATTACACTTAAAAATGCTTTATTACAAGCACTAAAATTTAAGTCAATGAAATTTGGAATGTGACTACAACTACAATTTTATGTCAAATTTTGGTTTCAAATGATTGGGAAAAGGCGTCCAAAATACTATCTCAATTGAAATAGTGGATTTACGCCTAAGATCTATATTTTGAAACTATTTTTTGCCCATTCTATGAAAGGCATTTGCGGCCTTACCGAAGGTCCCCAATTTTATGAGGAGGGAAGGGGAGATAATAAGATTTTAGAGAGTAGGCAAAAAAGTTTCGGAGGGGGGGCTTCCATTGGTTCAGTTGTATTGTTCATAAACCTATAAAGAGAATAACAAAAACGGAAATTTTAAACAGATAAAAGTCTAAAATCTAAGAGTTCATCTAATCTAGAAGTTGATTTTTGTTACGGTTGCATCGTATATAAGAAAATAAAATGCGAGATGCTTGTTACTTGAGTTAATCACATTGATGCAATCTCACCCTACTTACTATAACTACACGGTATTTGAATAAAAAAAATTAATAAAAGCATCTTTTAGATAAATCAGGACAGCTTGACTAAAGAAAAATATCACGAAACCAAAAATAGCAATAAACAAATAAAAAAAATGAAAACACGAAAGGGAGAAAAGCATAGCTAATTTAGTGTAAAACCACTGTTTTTGAAGATAACAAGTCTTTAAGGTTACTTAAAGTATCTAAAAGGTGATGTAACCTTAAAAGCCAGGTACCAACCAGCTAAGTCTGCCGTGCGTGATCGCTGATGCAATGTAGATCTGCTTCTTCACTCACTCGTTGTTCTCAGAAGATAAAAAATATGATTCTAAGTAACGATGTGTCAGAAACATGCAATCATGTAGATTTGAAGACTTAATTTAGGAATAATCAGAGGCTCTTAAGCAATATTAAAAATGTTTCGAAACCATTAAAGTTATATCTTAGCAGTCATACAATCTCGCGTCATATATAATCGCGTTAGTTTATGAAGATAAAAAGAACCCAATAGAAATGTTTCGTCCTGAACGAAACTAATTAAGCGTTTCGGTACTCAATGTGCTCAAACGTATTATGTAATAAGTTTTATTTTCGCCTTAGTAGCAAGGTGACTAGAATTTGTATTTGAATTTCTTTCCTTATTAAGCCCAAATTTTGGTGCAGATTTACATTTGGGTGTCAAGAGTACATAAGAAATTTGATTTAACTAATATTGCATGTTTGAGTTTTCTCGTTTATGTACCTACAGACAGACATATCTACAAATAGCCAAACGCTTCTATAAGTATGACTCAAAATGTGATATAAATCAATAATTTTGATGATAAAACTATATACCAATTTTCCCCTACCTATGACGTTGCATTTGCTATGAGTTATTATGTTCAAATGCACAATGAAGCACTGACAGATATATATTTGATGGATTTAGGGCTAAAATTTCCCAGCATTTATTTAGTTTGCTAAGCTTTTGAGAAACAATGTATATAGAGGTACATAATTAAAGATATGTTTTTCGGATTTCAGCAGATTTAATATGTAGATATATTTAAATTTCGAAATCGTATATCTTGGCGATGTCAAAACAATCTCTTTTTATTTCTTTCGTGTACGAGAATGTTAAAACAGATTATGCCTATTGAATTACTAGATAGCCTAAATACAATAAAAGAATTTATTGATATCTAGTTTTGATTCTTTTCCAAATTTAATGAAGATGGGATTTAAAATTTGAATTGAAGTTTAATAGCGAATATGTTTCTGAACTCAGTTCCCATCAAATTGAGATCCCTTACAAATTTTAAATCAGTTCTGTCAAAACAACAACAATAACAACTTTTTCTTAGTTTAAAGTAACAATTCATTTAACGATGCAGGTTTGGATTACATTTAATTCAAGTTGCTTGCCTCATGTATTCAATTAGTAAATACGATTTCCGATCATAGAGTTATGCGGCATGTTAAAGAATTTAGTAAAATCTAGTAATTTCTCCAAAAATACATTCTAAAATTATGACAAGCACCATGACATAACACCATTAAATAATTGGGGATAATGAATTATGAATGATCTTACGTCTGTTATGTGTTCCGGGACAACATCAATTACTCATATTTAGTAGAAAAAGAATAAAAAATTATTATTTATAGGCAGATGATTCAACATTTCAAATAATACTCCTAGTAAAACTAAATAAAAAAATAAAAATGATTATGTAAATTATGCCTAATTCTTGGAATTTAATGATGTGTTTCAAAGAAATTTTTTTTGAAACAGAAGAAGAAAATAGTAATTTCTGAAATAAAGAAAAACGTTAAAATATCGAAAAATGCAGAAACATCTGAGAATAAAGATCCTGCTTTTCATTTCTATGATAACTTAATAATACATAATTCTCGATTTTGAAAACTTTTCGGGACAGTTATCGTCGAAACACTGATTACAGCAAAAATAAACGAGCCCGAGGCATTTTATATGCAAGAAAAATGAACACGATGAAAACGGATTATGACAGGGAAAATAAATTTCTTACATTTACAGACAGCCACACGAATATTCTTCTGGGGATTAAAAAAATAATCGTGTTTTGAAAATTAATTTCAAAAAATATTTTTGATAAAACAAAAAGAGAGATAAGAGTCTGACATTTTTTTATCTCAAATAATTCAGGATAAATTTGTTGAATTACTGAAAAGATACACAGACATTCTATAAAATGTCACTCTTAAATGTCTTTAGTTCAAATTCAGAGGATTTTTAAGGTTTAAGAGTATAATGCTAGATATATAAATAAGTTTTTTTAAAGTTTTAAAAAAAACTGTTCGCTATTTTTACTTTCTTGTTGACGAAATATGTAGTGAAAAAATACTGTAATCGTCAAAAAATATTATATCCAGATTTTGATGAATCTCAACGTAGTTCATCTTTAAAGGATGACGTAATCTTTAAAAGATCTTCAGGATTGTGATAACATGGAGATTGGAAAGCTTAATATGTTCTCATTATAAAGTTTATCTTTTAAAATAAAGGGAAAAGATGAAAAATCGGCATGTTAGCCTTCCAAGAATAAATTTGTAGGTTGGAAACCTTAAAAATGAAACCTTACCATTATTTAAAGTAAAGGGAGCAAATCCAAAGTCGGAACATAATAAAACAATAAAAAATCTATAGGTAATTGCCTATTTGGTACGTGAAAACGACTAAATGCTGTCTAGACAATGAATAAATGACCCTCATTAAATCACGTTGCACATCAAAAAATTCTTTGAGCTTAAGCATCAGGAGGCTTTTATTACGGGGGAACCCCACAGATTATGTCCCTAATTGACCCGAGATCAAGATCATCGATTTACTTCTCAGCTGCTTTCAATTATCAAACGCATAAATGGATACATAAAATTTCTCCCACAGCTATTATAATATTTCGTATTTGATTAATAGTACATGAATGGCGAAAAAGAAGTAGTTATTTTTAGTCTGAGCTTATCGGTTGATAAAACATATGTCAGACAGCGAAAAAGCTCAACATTTTTATGGTTTTCGAAAAATAACGAAAGCTCGAGACATATGGATATGAATGAACTTCTTCATAGTATTTCTTTTGTTTAGTATTTTAGGGAAATCGACCAACTGAAATAAAACTGACAATGGACTTGCCATCAATAAGTTTGTGGTATAACAATTATTTCTGGCAAGAGCCTGAGCAAACATCTTATAAAGCATTGCATTCGTTTTTAATGATTAATAATTGTAATTAGTTGCTAATGATTCTAATTATGTGGCACACAATTATGATTGCACTCACACTTACGCCTACTTAAAAAAAAATACAGGATTCAGACAAGACGGCTTTAAAAATAATTCAGAAGCAGTGAAATCTAGAAGACTATCTGAAGTGGAAGCTCTAATCTCACTAGATAGGAGCAATTCTTTGAATATCACAAATTAAAATTTGCTTACTCTATTTGTAGAATATTATTTTATAGAGTTATAATGTATAAAATAAGCCTATTCTTTTTCTCCTCAATCTTTCATTTTACTTCTGAAAAAAAATTAATAGGGAATTTAAATCCTTCGAATGCTTTCAAGTTTTTGTGGATATGACAGATAAATCACATTTAAGAAGTGAGTTAAGAATAATATTATTCATTTACAAAATAAGCTTCGAGTTTTGCTAAACTCCTCTTTTCCGTGAATTTTTTTATGCTAAGAATGATTAAGTTAGATAAGATAACATACCTTTTTTAAACCATGCTAAGACTAAGTGAAAATACGAAAAAGTACTAATTTATGAATTGTTAACGTAATAACCGAGTATCTTGTTATAATCAACATTTCTGGGACAATTTTCAAGATTTTTGGTTCTTATTTTTTCATTCTTTTCTTGACTCATTAGATGGATCTGATAATCATTTCTAATGTCAAAACCTATCACTACTTATGAATTTGCATTGATGAATTAATTTCTTGTGAAGACATTATTAAGAGATAATGGTCAGTATCAGTGCTGCAGGAAGCAAAAAAATCTCAAATATACAAAAATCTTCAGATAGCTAGTTTGAATGAAACGTCACTAAAGCACAGATTCTACATATTAGCATTTTAAAGAATGTAAATTCATAGCAGAATGATGGTGTAAAAACATTAAATGGTGAAGGCAGTTCACCTTATTGCGAATGGAGTCTTTTTGTCTGTCATTTGGCTTCATGCTTGATATAATAATAAATAAATAATACCCTTTTTATTTATTTTTTTATTTTGCTTCTTTCTTTCGTACTTTTTCATACACGAAATATACACAAAGAAGCATTGTGATTACCAGAACATGTGGTCTCGAGATTTTGATCTTCAAGTTTTAAGACCCTCTGTGTTTAAAAAAAAAAATTATCTATTTGTCTGTGTGTATGATAATATAGATGAGAAACAATTTATAATTATGAAATTTGATATTCTGTCATTACACCAAAAGTTTAGATTTCTGTTAAGTATTAGATATAAATCTTTTTTCTGGAAACATTTTTGTTTGTCCATCCGTGAACAAGCTAACATAATTATTCAAGAACGGAGAAGAAAAAATAGATGAAATTTGGTTTCTCATTTTATTTGATATATTGATATGTATGAAATTTTGGATCATCCTGTTAATCGATTAATTTTTTGTCAATTAGTCTTGTGCATATGGAGGCGATAGCTTAAATACACAGGAAACTAGAAAGGGAGTTTTAAACAAATTAATGATATGATTTTGGATTAAATCCATCCAAGAATGGATTGTATTTTTATTCCTTAATCAGTGTGTGACCACGATAACTAAAATATACATTAAGCAAGATAAAGGGATCTTAGAATATAGCTCTGACACTTAAAATTATTGAGCGATATTAAACGTTGAACCTATATGATCAATTAAATATAGGGATATCATGCATATTTGATTCTCTTTATTATATTACGAAGATAAACGCAAAACTAATTGTTTTGTCTGAATACAAGAAATGTGAGGGGAGTGTACTTCTTACATTTTAATGCCGTGAAAGACCTGTTTAAGTAGTTATATACAGAGCCTTTTTCTCTAAAATATCAAAACAGCCTTTAATATCTATTTTTAATATAATATAAATATTGTTAAATATGAATATAATTTAATATTCAGCATTTAAACCAATTTACTTCATAAATTCAAATATTCTGTGAACTAGTAAGCAATTAATTACATTAAATCTTTTAAAATGAGATGATACTCTGAGTAAAACCCTACAGACAAAATTTAAATATGAAGTAAAAATTAATATTGTGAGCTGTAAGAGTATTTTATAAACTACATAAAATTTAAATGTAATGTATAATATTTAAGACATGAGGATGACAAACAGCTTAAATCATGAAAATTTTTTCAGAATTAAGAAAAATATTCAGTTACTAGACATCCACAGCTATTCTAATACCTATTGTCCGTTATAAAATGAATATTTTCAATTGTTAAGAGCTCATTTTTAAAATATTAAATTAAGTTTAAAAAAAAGGAATTAGATCTTAAATCACATAAAGTCTTTTTTAATATTTTATTGAAGAACGCTTTGTAAGTAAATAATTTTTATGTGTTTTTGAAAATATTATAACTTTAAAATAGGGATAAATTGTTGCATAAAAATATATCATAAAGGAGAATATAAGGGATAATGTAGAAAAATAATAACGATTTATCTAATTATTGTCCAGACATCTTATTTTTTTGATACAGTAAATATAAGAAACAAATATCTGAAGATTTATTAGATAATATTGTCACGAAGATTTAAATAAACTTCTTTAATGCTTAATGCTTCTTTAATGCTTCTGTAAACTTCAGCTTTAAACCAACAAACAAGTTTATTGAAGGAAAGTAGCGACTTGCAACTTTACAGGAACGAGAAGTTGCCCACTACTAGTGGGTATCAGCTTTTATACAAGAACAGAATATTCGAGAAACAATTAATTTGCGTAACAAAGAAAAATCTAGAATGTTAGAGAACATAATGAAACAATAACTAAGAAAACAAACTAAAAATCCATGCTTTGGATACAACAGCCATGGCGAGCATCGAACCCGTCAACTCTGGGTTTGGATCCCGTGCCTTGACTATTCGGCCATTGAGCACGTGGTAAACTTTCTTTATGTGGCAATATGCTAAATATTAAATTTTCTGGTGGTTTTGCTTCGTTTACTTATGAATAATTCAAAAGTTTTACTTATTTATTAATTCCTGTTAAAGAATATAAAAAAACAGTGCATATTCTATGCAAAAAATTTTATGATATCAACAGGATGATTTTGTTGATAGAAAAGCGTACCGTCCAGGATTATTAGATTAAAAAAAACTGATGCGTATGATTTCAATACATTTTAAAAGATTTTATGTTTAAATTGTATGAAAAAATCAAATTATGGAATTTAAAAGAAATTCAGATTTGTTTTATCTCTGTGAAGAGTTTAATGAGCTTTTACTTTTTGCTAATTTTATGTGTATTACAGAAAAAATATAAACTTGACCTAACTGTATAATGTTCATGTACTGAATAAGTTTTTCGTTCCGTTAACGCCATTTGTAATTTAATAAAAGTAGGTTTTTAAAAGTACAATTTAAATACTTTTCTGTAAAAAGATTTAAAAGCAAATATATTAAAAGTTTATTTGTTGAAGCGTTTGAGCTATATAAATTGAATTTTCAAAAGTTAACGAACAAAATTTTTAATATTGCTCTGTAAAAAAATTCTAACTAATGATTCTTCTTGAAATTAATTATATATAAAATTCCAATTGTTAATTTAACTGAAAAATTTTCTTTATATTATACTGTGTACTTAAGAGTATTGACAAACTTTGAAATTTAGTAAATTTCTTTTTATAAAATATCAAATATTTAATTCTATAAGAAAAAATGTAATAATAATTTTCTAAGAAATGGAGCAAACAATCTTTTCTTTTAAAACATAGTATTGAAATAAGATATTTGTAATTCTTCTAGAGACTTATTTCGTATAGAATAACGACTGTTATTTTGTCTAAGAAATTCTTCAAGTATTAAACCGAATAATTAAGAATTAAATAATTACTGTAATACAAGAAAAATTCTTTTCATAGAATATTAATCATTGAAATTGAAGAAGGAGAATGTTTAATCGCAATTCAAAGAACCAGAGCAAATTATTTTCTTTTAAAACATAAAACATGAAACTAAGCATTGAGAAAGAAAATCAATATTTAATTACTGGATTATTCCAAATTAAAAATGCTTCTTTTATCAGCATTTCTAAGTAAATGATTATCTGAAACTTCTATTCAAAACATATAGCTGAATGAGAATTGCAGAATATTGTAGAAAATAAAAGTAAGAAATTCATTTGAAAAATTCGCAACAACTTCTGTGAAAAGACACCATTTTCTTAATTGTTGATATTAATATAGATATCAGTTATTGATTTTTTTTTCTTGAGGAAGAAGATTCTAAGAACTCATTTAAGTTTTTACTTCGAAATGGATTCTTATTCCAGAAGTATATTTTTGTAAACAATTAAAAAATTCTTTACTTCAAAGATGTAATTCTAAAAGCTCTAAAGAAAACTTTCGATGTTCTTCTAAGAAATGAAACATATACTGTTTTCCAAGAACTTGCTGAAGTATAAAAAATCTGAGAAATGTGGAAGAATTTCTAAAGACAATTTCTAAGAATTGGTGCATCTTTCTTTCTTTTTTACCTATAAGGAATCAAACAAAAATGGTCAGAGAAAGTTTGATATGAAATTGCTGGATTACTTTGAAATGGAAAAAAGTGGGAATGTTCGTGTTTATTTTTCCAATGAATGCTATCTAGCGAATTAAATATTTACTTATTATTTCTAGTTAGAAAAATACTTGCTATTATAATAAGAAAGCCGAAATTCCTTTTATTGATGAGGAAAAATAAAAGGAATAAATTCCTTTTAAAGTTTCAGAACTATTTTTAAGTAAAAAATAATTTATCTATTTTAAAGTCAAATATTTATCTGGCTTCCATTTCTGAATTTTTTTTTTGGAAAATAAAATATCAACTTCAAATAAAGTGTTGGAGTGGAAATTCAAATCAATTATCAGATGTTTATTTAAGAAACTCTTTGATGTATAAGAGATGAAAAAATATAGGGGAATAAATTTAAAAAAATTATAAAAATTTTTTCTAAGTAATGAGACAAATTTTAATTCTCTTTGAAAAACCTGCATTTA
Organism: Argiope trifasciata; assembly: GCA_026543055.1. NCBI lineage: Eukaryota > Metazoa > Arthropoda > Arachnida > Araneae > Araneidae > Argiope > Argiope trifasciata. The sequence goes on from JAPMOQ010033694.1 coordinate 3,227,735, forward strand.
TATAGACAAAAAGTCACAAGAATAAATTTTATATTTGCACTGAGAAACTCAATCATGAATGTCAGAAATCTTCCTTTTCCATAAAAGATTCTAAGAAATATTTTCAAAAATATTTACAAAATCGTTTACAGTTCCTACTTTTCAAAGAATAAACATAAATATAGAAAGTCTATTTGAACATCCATCAACAGAATAAAATTTTCGACTTTTTCCCTTTTATATTTTCATCTTTATCAATAAATAACCTCATCTTAATCAATAAATAACCTCATCTTTATCAATAAATGTATATGACAGGTACGGATTCAGAGACCAATCCTAGAATAGCACAGGGATATTTTTATATAAATATTTTTTTTGCCTTTTTCTTCTTAAGATTGAAATAAATTTTACACTTTCTTGAAGAGTGAAAATTCAGATAGATAAAGCAAAAATCAGACGTAATAAATTTCATACTCACACTGAGGATCCGTTTCCATTTCTTAACGAAGAAACTTCAAAATCTTCCTCTTCTGCAGAAGTTTTTCAAAATTTTTTCAAGATATGCGCGAAATCGTTTACAACCACCCTCTTTCACGGATTAAACACGAATACACAAAATCTATTTGAATATCTACCCCTGAACAGATTTCTCTTTTCTACTCTCCCCTCTCACCTTTGTTCTCTCCCTTCTCTCCCCCAATCCCTGTGCTATTCTAGGATTGGTCTCTGAATCCGTACCTGTCATATACATTACGTGAACACCCCGGTATACCTCACGCAACCGCACGTAATAAGAAAACTTGATTTATACTTGTGGAGGGACACGGAAAACAGGAGAATTTTTCAAAGAACATTTTTTAGTGAGGATAATAAAAGGAGAGACTATTAGTGATATTCTTCCCCCATATTTTGTCACGAATACTCTGCACCGTCATCAGAGTTCTTTTGCGCCGCGGGAAGTAATATATTGACATAAAAATCCCCTCCACAGTATCCAGGGGAGATGCTCTTTGCTTCTTCGAGTTACTATTTGGATGATCTTATGCTTGTTTTTAAAAGAAAAAGGTATCATGAGATTTTTTAAAGCAAAAGAAAAATTCACTAAATCGTTTTAAAAAGATGTTATATAACTTGTTCTGAGTTCATGCCGTTAAAAGTTGCCACAATTTAAAAAATGCTCAGCCGTATAAATTACAGTTTGAAATCAATACTTCTATAAATGGACGTGTTGAGGGCATAGGATTTGAGGTGTTTGCCTCATATGTTTAAGAAATGATTTCGATTCATTAAATGGTAAATTAAGAAAATATTATGGAATCAATTGCACATTCATGCACTTAAAGAACACTTCTAAAGCATTCAATGGTAAAAATTTAGATTATACCTTTAAAAACAAATCTTTTTGTCGATGGAGGTTTGGGTGGCATACGATTTAAGATACTAACTTCATTATTCAAATTATGAGTTCGATTTGTTAAAAGGGGTCTTTTTAGGGAATTTTATGGAACACAGTCTTAATTCATGCTTTGAAAAATTCAATAATTTTATTTTTACTAATAATTTTAATTTATCATTGAAAAGTTAAATTATAATTCTTTAAAAGAGATTATTTTCATAACTGACATTCGGAAATTGTTTAAGACTCTTAAGACTCTGGCTTTATATTATATTCAAGTTACAATATATTGAATGATTTCTTTTAAGAAAATGCCTTAAATTCATGCTCTTAAAAGTGCTTAAATGTGTTCGAAAATTTTGAAAGCTTTTTAAAAAATTTGTTGTGTTAACATAGTTTGGACAGTAAAAAACTTCATCGTTGTGGTTTATATTTCATGCGATTTAAGAATCTGCTTCCATTTGTTCAAATTATGAGAAAATACGTTAGAAGATCTTTCAAGTACATTGTATAGAAACTGTTCTGAATTATTTTTTAAAAAAAGAAATTACTATTTCAAAAAACTGTAACACGTATAAATTCGATTATAATTTTTAAAAGGCATTTATTTATGGATAGAATGAGCAATTAGCATTTTCTTGGCAAAAGATACTTAGTTTGGTTATTTATGGAAGTTTGAAATGTATACGGTTTATAATTCTGTCCTCCTATGACGAAGTCTGGGGTTCGATTCTCTGTGAAAGGCGGGGGATTCTCATTCATGTCATATAGTTGTGTTGTTTACAATGACACTTGTCATTGACAAGCTCACTGATCGCTACCATTGATTTTAAGTTTAAATTAGCTTCCCTTGTATTTTTTCAGTAGCGACAACTAGGGCCAAGAGTACGACTTAGACACTTCATGCTCCACATTCACTTGTACAACTCCTTGTTACAGGGGGTCACATTCACACTAATTACAGATAGGACACTGTATAACAACCATGCCGAACCGAGACTCGAACACGATACACCCAGAGAACTAGGAAGACACGTTACCTCTAAACCAGAATGCCGGACATACAATTGTACGGCATGTGAAAGAATTTGGTAATCTCAGGTTTGGAATTCGGTTATCTCGGCAATGATGAATTGATGGCGTGGCTTCACCATCTCCCATACGTTCTCACGAATACTCAGCATCACCATCAGAGTTCTTTCGTACCGGGGGAACTTTTATATTGATAGGAAAAATCCCTTCACGTTGTCTGAGAATCATGCTCTTCGCTCCCGCTAAGACGACCATTTGTTTCTTTTATTGTTTTTTTTTTATTATGTTATTTCGCAGAGAAAAAGAGAAGAATTTGTGGAATATTTCATATCAAAGAAAATTAATAGCACTTTTTCCAAATGTCATGTGACCAAACTGTCAATATATTTACAAATGGTTACCTAAAATGTTGGTTAAAACTTTTAAGAGTAGTGTAGTTCGTTTATTAGTTGAGGTTTAGATTTTACACGATTTAAAATTTAAATCATAGTTTTTATTTGTGGTCAGGTCGTGAAACTATATGACATTCTAAAGAACCAGGTTTCAAATTAAGTTTCAGATATGGAAAAATCAGGTTTCAGAATTAAAATTAGGCCTGCAGTACAATAACGAAAATGACAATTTGAAATTCGATATAACCCGACTGAAAATTTATGTTTGAAATGGACAATTCTTTTAAAAAAGAACTTACTGGTGGGTTGCGAAAAAATTTATGCTTGATAAATAATACATAAAGACAACAATACCATATATAAAAATGAAAAGAATAAAAATTTAGCATTTATAGATATAGGATTAAACATTTAAACATATACTTGTTGTCAAATGAAATAGGTGGATACATTGCTATAATTTTTATTAACAGTGTGTTCCTCTTTATTCATCTTCAAATTAGCTTTTACGGTTCCAAAAGTACATTAATCAATTCTTTTCCGTAGATTGAGAAGAAAATACTCTAATTTGATCTGAAAGGTTCTGAAAAATCACACGAAAGCTACCTTTTGATTCTGGTTATGTTATGAAACATAATCAATATATATATATATATA